>CAXKVV010002057.1:0-28938 GCA_964058805.1 Schoenoplectus triqueter
CTGAAAAGGAGGTACGTGAGGCAATCCACAGCACGACAAATCAACAGATACTTGATATTCATCTACTGCGAGGCCCTGCGATGGACCAGCCATCAGAAGCTGCATGTGCAGAGGCTCTTCTAAAGGAGATACAGGAGTTCATGCCTGACAAGAACTCTCCTGAGAAAAACTTCCGAGTGGAGGTGTTCACGCCTGAGCCAAATGATTTCTTGATGAAGGCCGTGATCACTTTTGATGGGAGCTTGCATCTGGAGGCAGCCAAGGCACTCGATCACCTTGAGGGACATGTCTTGCCAGGGTGCCAACCGTGGCAAGCAATCCAGTGTCAGCATGTGTTTTCTACCTCTCTTTCATGCTCTCCGCGTGTTTACAATGTTATCAAAGACGGGATCCAGGCACAGCTCAGAAGTTTCCAGAATAAAAAGGGTAAATTCAACTGATTCCTCTTTCCTGCAATTTATACCATGATGGTGGGAGCAACTGACTGCGATGTTTTATTAAACAATTTTAACTTAAGCTGGTACATACTGGTATTTATTTTGTGCTGTTTCAATTTGACCTTGACTATGTAATGAGAAGGGAAGAGAATTGAAAAATAAAAAGAATCAGAACAGATTTGCTGGTAGCAGATATATAATATAATGTCTTATTTATTTATGCAACCAACAAATTATGCTATTTATATATGTATGCAGGTATCTCATACAACCTCGAGAGGAATGAGAATGGGGCCTTCAGGGTACGGGTCACAGCACATGCAACGAAAACTATAGCAGATCTGCGACGAGCATTAGAGCTGCTTATGAAGGGCAAAACCCTGGATCTCAGCCATCCAGGACTGACGTCCTCCCTTCTCCACCTGATCCTCACTCGAGATGGCATCAATATCCTGCGTGCAGTTGAGAATGAGAGTGGAACATACATTATGTACGACCGTCAGTGCTTTAATGTGAAAATATTCGGTACAACACAGAAGATTGAGCTGGCAGAGAAGAGGCTCTTGAATGCACTCGTACAATTGCAGGAGAACAAGCAGTTGGAGATAAAGCTGAAGGGGCTGGGACTACCGCCCAATCTGATGAAGGAGGTAATCAGGTGGTTTGGGCCCGATCTGGGTTTATTGAAGTCAAGGGCTCCCAGTTCTGAAATCAGCCTCAATACAAGGCGGCATGTGCTGCATATTAGAGGGAATATGGAGGATAAGCAGAGAATAGAGGAGGCAATTGCTGAAGTGGCAGCCTCCATCGGTTGTTGTGCAGGTATGTCTCTATGTAGAGAAACAGCCCTAACAGTGAGCATTGATGAATTGCTTTGAGTTATTCAGTTGTGTGATTCATAATAAAAAAGAAAATAAAAGTTACAACAGGGTAACAAAATAGAAAGAAAAGATCCCAGTGTAACTGTACCTTAACCACTGTCACCAACCATGATCACTGCAAACAGACAATTTAGATTGTGTAGTCCAAATTTTTATGTGTTACTGTTTGCTGGTTGTTGCCCGCACTGCACTGCAGTAGTTTCACCTATACATTTCCCATACACAAAGGCACTGTTGTTATACACAGTTAACCTGAATTTCCTTCCATGATACAGGTATGACGTGTCAAACTTTCGCAGACTCTGACACATGCCCAATCTGTCTGTGTGAACTGGATGAGCCTTACAAGTTGGAGTCATGTGGCCACTCCTTCTGTCGCTCATGTCTCATGGAGCAGTTTGAGAGTGTCATTCGTTCACGTGAAGGCTTCCCTCTCTGCTGTCTCAAGGCAGGCTGCAGAAGGCTAATTATCCTCCTTGACCTGAGGACCCTTCTCTCCACTGAGCGGCTAGATGAGCTGTTCCGTGCTTCACTTGGATATTTAGTGGCCACCAATGCTGCAACCTACCACTTCTGCCCAACCCCTGATTGCCCCTCCGTGTACAAAGTTGCCTCGCCCGATTTAGATGAGGAAGCAATTTTTATTTGTGGTGCCTGCTGTGCAGAAACATGTAGGAAGTGCCATCAAGAATACCACCCATTCATAACTTGTGAACGGTACAAGGAGTACAAAGCAGACCCAGATCTGTCGTTGGTTGAATGGAGAAATGGGAGGGAAAATGTGAGAGATTGCCCTGCAAAATGTGGGTTCGTCATAGAAAAAGTTGATGGGTGCAATCATGTGGCGTGCAAATGCCTCAAGCATGTTTGTTGGAGTTGTATGGCTTTCTTTGATACCAGTGAGGATTGCTACTGTCATCTCCGGGCAGTGCATGAGTCTATTCTACCACTGGATGAATTGCATATAATGGATCTTTAAGGACTTATCCTTTGTAATATTGTGTATATAATATAATAATGTGGTATAGGTTTCTGTGGTAGCTTTTTAGAAGAAACTTTTATGACTGGAAATTTAGTTTGTAATATAGTAATACATTTTCTTAAGCACAAGAGAATTAGAGACTTATTACTGTAATAAAAAGTGTTACTATACCAAATCTAGAACCTGACTGGACTGGGTACACAATAACGTGTTTTGTTCCTAATCTGTGATAGTGCAATTTTACAAAATTTGAGAACTTTATGCTTAAAACTGGTACGGAAGAGGTTTTTATTTGTACAAACTGAATATACCTGATAAATTGAATATAACCTGATTTGAATATTTAGGTCTATTTACTTGTATCTTATGGCCTAGTAACTGTCACGTGTAAAACCCCAAGTTTGATACGATATTCATTATCAAGCTTAAAAGTTTTCAATTCAATTCAAGAAAACATCGACTGCGCCTATTTATTTCCAAGAGACATCGACACGAAATAAACATAGAACGGGTCAAAAAGTGGCTTTCATTGGCCAGGCAAAGTCCTATTGGTGGGATGCAGATAGTGATATAGGCATGCAGATTGCCGTTTAAATATTTCGTAATAACAGCCGTACAATATTAGTTGGTCATTGCGTCAGGTTATTATCATACAATGATATAATAGCCATAATTTCATCTTAAAAATTATTTGTCGATTATCAATTTCTTGACCAATCAGTGTCATTTGATACGGATTGATGACATAACTGTTGAACTTGATATAATTCCAACTGGATTACCGGTATTTGGGCTATTCACTGCGTCACCTAAAACGAACTCAATCTCCTCCAGGTCGTCTTGTACTTCGTCTTTTAGCATTGCATTGGACACTGGAATAAGCCTCTCCATTAAAAAGCTGGAGTGTACCTGATTTCTGATTAATTAATTGTTTAACTTGTAATTTAATTTATTAAGTATTTTTTATCCAAAAGACATCACTCCACGTTCCCAACATATATCAAACTATCTTTCCTTCGTTTCAGTGGACCTTCCATGGCACCCCTGGTCCACCGTGTACCATCGAGCATTACGCAACAAATCCTCCATTCCCTCGATCACAGATCGATCGCCGCTTAATCCCCTGATCTCGTTATCCATTCTAGCAGCCATAGCAGTGGTTTTAAATTGACTATTGGCATTCTTTTCGGAGTCGTGATTATCACACTCTTTTCTATTGTTTTTTCGCAGCATATTTGAGGCGTTGCCTCAGGAACCGCAATGCCTCTTCCAATGCTGCGGTTATTGCAGCTGTCACCACTGCTGCAATTGCACTCCTAACCGCCAACACCGAGGCCTTGACCCGACTACCCTTGACTCCTTCCCTTCCATACCATGCATCAAGCCAAACAAACTTCGTTGCAGACCAGAATGTGCCATATGTCTTGGCGAATTCACTGAAGAAGAAATGTTGCGTCTCCTGCCAGGTTGCCGCCATGTTTTCCATGCACAATGCATCGACACATGGTTAACATCTCACATCACTTGTCCCGTTTGCCGCACTGATCTATCTGACCCGATTGTAGCTGCTGCAGGCCAATCTCTAATGGTAGATTTAGCAGAGGAGCATTGCTCTGATGCAGTTGAAATTGTAGTTGAGGTGTTCCATCCTGATCTAGATACTGATCCCAATTCCGATCCTGATCCAGACTCGGAATTGCACCCAATAATGGTATACCCCGAGAATGTGAGGCAAGATTCAGATTTAGCAACACGACACAGGCAGGCAGCGAGTGTCATTGTTAGAATTTGAGATAAGACATTTGCTGTTTTGAAACTTTTATTATTTTCTATGATTTTACAGACTAAGAGCCTATCTCTTTATAGGCCTTTTTGGGTTGGCTAGCCGTTGACACCTTTCCTTATTATTTTAATTACAATTGGATTATATCCCTAATTAATCCTAACGGCTAGGTGATTTTCTCAATTACAGATTCTTTCTTTTAATAGATCAATGATGATTCTATAATTTGAGATCATTAATCCTTATCTTCAACACTTCCCCTCAAGTTTGGATCGTAAATATCGATTGATCCCAACTTGATCAAAAGCTTCTCAAATGGTCCTTTGTCTAGTGTCTTAGTTAAAATATCCGCCAGCTGATCTTGACTACTAATAAATTGTGTCTTGATTTGTCTAGATTGAACCTTTTCTCGCACAAAGTGGTAATCAACTTCTATATGCTTTGTTTGTTCATGAAATACTGTATTAGACGCAATATGTCTTGCTGCTTGATTATCACAGTGCATTTGCATTGGTTCATTACAGATAATCTTCATGTCTTCTAGTAATTGCTCGATATTCTGCTTCTGCACTTATCTTGCAACCACATTCTGCTTTTTATTTTTCCAAGTAATGAGATTTCCTCTCACGAATGTGCAGTATTCTGTAGTTGACTTCCGATCATAGCTTCCAGCCCAATCTGTATCTGAATAGCCAATGATTGTGTTAGTGTTGTTTTTCTTTATCCATATGCCTTAACCTGGAGACCTTTTTAGGTACCTTATTATCCTATCTACAGCCTCTAAGTGTGTGGTCCTAGGCGCATGCATGAACTGGTTTATTAAACTAACTACAAATGTAATGTCTGATCTAGTTACTGTGAGATATATTAGTTTACTAACAAGTCTCTGATATTGACCTGCGTCTTTTAATGGTTCACCGTCTTCAAGATATAGTTTTTTATTGGGTTCCATTGGTGTATTTGTTGATTTTGCACCTAATTTACCAGTTTCTTTTAACAGATCAAGAACATATTTTTTTTAAGATAGAAACAAACTTTTTTCTCTTAAATGTGCAATTTCGATTCCCAAAAAATAATTGAGTTTTTCTAAGTCTTTGATAACAAACTTATTTCTCAAATAGTTTTTGATATTTTCAATCTCTGTCTCATTATTCTCGGTAATTATGATATCATCTACATACACGAGAACTATGGTTGTTGTACTACCTGAGTGTTTGATAAACATAGATGAATCAGTTGTGCTTTTTACAAAATTATATAATAAAAGAGAGTGACTGAGTTTGCCATACCATGCTCTAGGAGACTGCTTGAGGCCATAAATAGATTTGTTCAATTTGCAGACAAGGTCTTTATTTGAATCATCTTTATATCCATGAGGCAAAGTCATATAGACTTTCTCTTCTAGTGTGCATTGTAGGAACACATTTTTAACATCCATTTGAGATAAACTCCATCCCAAATTAACAGCAACAGACATTAATATTTGTACCGTACTCATTTTAGCAACCGGTGTAAATATTTCTTGATAATCCAATCCATAAATTTGAGTATAACATTTTGCTATCAGTCTTGCCTTATACTTTTCTATCGTTCCATCACTACTATATTTGGTCTTGTAGACCCATTGCACCCTACAGGCTTTTTTCGGTAATTCGAGCTCCCAAGACGATAATGCCCTAGAAAAGTGAATGGCTATAAAACACGTACTCTGGTCTGCTGAATATGGTAATTTATCTTATAAAAATAAAAGTAAACGGATATAATATGTCTTCAGTTACCATATCGCCAAAAAGAGATAACTATCCGTGAATTAACAAATTGAAAATAAATGGGAGCCTACATTGTACCAACCAAGTGCCAAAGGACTGCATCTCGTAAAAGTATTAAAAGCATGTGAGCAGTTTATAAATGAATGGAATAAGATCCAGAAGAGTCTAGAAGGGGCTAGAAGGGCTTGAGAAGGTGTGAAGGTCGAGTGGTGGCAAATCAGTAAATAAAAAAAAGGCATAACTGCCTCTAGGCAGTTACATATTGCTCTGGCAATTGGAGACTTGGTTCAGTGAACCATAAGGTACAAAGATGACAGTTTGAGTGAGTGATATGTTAGACTAAGTGCAATTGAATTATGGAGTCAAATCTAGTCAAACCAACCCAATTTTTATATAAACTCCAACTCAGCAACAGTCAAGAGGAGACACACAAGCAAGCAACAACTACATAGTGCCCACAACCTCTCAAGATCACTCAAGAACCCTAGAGAGCAAGTGAGAAGTTTATTCAACTGATTGATCTCAACAAATATCGAGAACTCGGTACACACACCCCTTCAATCCCAATTATAGTGAATTAGAGAGCTCCAAATCAAGGAAAGGATAGAGGTAAGTGTTGCAATCAAAGTTGAGAGCTTGAGATGTAATTGTATTTATTTTTAAAGTTAATTCTTAGAGTTCAATACTATTCATTATATTTTTTGTATTTTCTTCTTTTAATTCAGTTGAATTATTTGTTTTCTTTGATTGAATCTCTTCTCTGAGCCGTCGCCTTGCTATCTTGATTCTTTTCCTACCACTTTTTTATTTCTTTATTGATCAATTCGGCTACTGATGGACTGAATCTGGTGAGTCAATATATGTTAGTCGAAGACCGAGCGATCTCTTAGTATTACACCTTGATAATCGACTGATCGAAGACCCTAGGTCTCTCAGTCTATGTGCTCTCAATTGATTACTTACAGAAATTGATTTTGAACGAATGAAATCATTTGAAACTCTCAGCAATTGATGAGAGTTGAAGTATAAGCATGACATCACCAATTGCAATATCAATTGGGAGGGCTATGTGTTCAAATCGACTCTCAAGGCATAGACGATTAGCTCTGTGACAATAAAGAGGGTCAATTTTGACAATCAATCGAGAGCACAACTTGCGATCATGAAGTCAGCGACCTGTACTGACATTCGGTGTTGTTCTGCGAAGATTCAAGTGAGAACAAATAAAATTACAAGCACAAGGTACCTTGTCAATGTCAATTAGATCATCAATTCATAAGATAAGTCAAGTATTATGAAGAATTATGAAGAAATGTGCTTCAATTACGAGATGGATGTTCTTGGTACTGAAGTTCGGTACAGAACTCAATCGATGGAGATGGCATCGATGATCCACCGTCCTGATGCACGATCGGAGGTCACAACAAGACTCCCCACGCTCAGGTGATGCCAACTGTGGTGGCTGATCTCTGATCAGGCCACCGATTGACCAGCATCGATTCCCTCAGCGCGTATCTCAAAGTATGAGAGAAGGGAGACAGAGAAGAACTATCTCAGCGCTAATCTTGAGGCCCTACACGAATCCTAGAACAAATCCAAAGGATCCGGGCTGATTAGATGTTTAGGAAATTAAAACAGGATTCAATCTAGGCCTTTAATCTATCTAACATAAATCTCAATTAAATCTGGCGGCCCAAGTAAAGCAAAGAGTTAAATAAAAGATCTGCGCTAATCTTGATACAAATCTAACAGTCCAGATTAATTCAGAGATTAATCTCGGCCTAATTAGTAAGCTGGCCCGGTAAGAGAAAGAAAAAGAAAATTTAATTTCGGCCCAATTCACAAAGCTCAAATCTTAGTTAATAACAAAAAAATAAAAATAAAGAGTAAATAAATCATTTGGAGGTCTTTTCAAACTCCAAATTGACTCAAATTTATTTTGTTTTTCATAGTATTTTTCTATATAAAAATATTTCAATTTTAAGAATTTTACTGTACCAAAATAATTTAAAAGCAAAAGGACATTATTTCCTTTCTCTATTTGACCAAGTTTTGTCTTGTTATTTTGACTATTATAAAAATCTTAAATTTAAATAAATTTCTGAATAATAGCCAACTATTTTTCTATCATTTTTGTAAGTAATTTTCTATAAAAATAAAGAGAGTTAGAAATAAAAATAAATTTATCTTTATAATTAAGATAATAATAGAGGGTATTATCTTATTAATAAAAAATCAATAATAAATACAATAAATATTCTTTTGTATTTTAGAGATGATTAAATAAGCTCACACAAGGGGTATAGAGTAGCAGGATATTTTTGCACAAGTAATGCAATACTCAGAGCAGTCAGTTAATAACAGTTAGGACAGGAACATCTTAACACCTACCAAAAAGACAACTGAGACTGCAACATCAACACAACAAGTGTGTTGACTTCAAAGAAGAACATTATGATGTTTGAAAAGGTAACATCATGATACTGAGATTGATGATTCATCGATCATCAATGCACCAGCTGCCTCCCAAGGCTGGTGGTGTACAGATATGGGACTGATCTGCTTGTAAGCCCATAATTTGATCAGATTAGGGAAGTTGAACTGAATTGTCTAGAAACTCACTCTCTAATAGACTTATCTCAATATTAGACCAGCCAAGTGCTCCGAGCCTAATTTTGTGTACAAGATAACCCTGAATCTATGAAGCGACCAAGTGCTCAGAATTCATGATTCGAAAGATCAAGTAAGACAACTATGGGGACTCTGTCCACTGTCTACTGACTCTGTGTCTTGAACAACTGTTCACGACTTGACATTCTAGTGAGACTAAACTGATATGTTTGTAAGTTTGTCTTCTAGTCCATGAGATTGAACTGACATGTTTGTAAGTTCATCTCCTAAATCGTAAGATTGAACTGATCTGTTTGTAAGTTCATCTTCTAAACAGTGAAGATGAACCGATCTGTTTGTGGGTTCATTCACTAACACACATATCTCAATGTTGAATTGGCTTAGCGTTTTATGTTTGACTTTATGTGTAGAAGTGTTCCTAGGTTTATGAATCAGCTCAGTGCATGGAATTCATCATCTAGAAGATCAGTAAGATGTGCATGTGGGTCATATCCACTAATCTTCTGATTCACCAACCTCAAGATCAACAGGCTTAGCACTTTAAGTTGTATTTTGTGTGACTTGTCATTGACAAGTTAAGATTGAACTGATCTATTTATAAGTTCATCTTCTAGATCAATTAAGATTGAGTCGATCTGTTTGTAGACTCATCTTCTATCCCTCCGAAGAGGTTGATCTGATATGTTTGTAAGATCATCTCTCAGAGCTATAAAGATTGAACTGATCTGTTTATAAGTTCGTCTTTCTCCACTCTAAAATGAACTGATCTGTTTGTAAGTTCATTTTGTACCAACCTACTTTCACTACTCCGTATCAAGTGAACTGACATGTTAATAAGTTCATCTGTATCTCTGTTATCTGAACTCAAGTGAACTGCTCTGTTAGTAAGTTCATATGTATCTCTGCTATCTAAACTCAAGTAAATTGATATGTTAGTAAGTTTATCTATACCCTTATTATCTGTAATCAATGAACTGATCTGTTAGTAAGTTCATCTACATCTCTTTCATCTATACCCCTGTAATATACAAATCATGAGCTGATCTGTGTGTAAGTTCATCTATATCTCTTTTATCTAGACTTAAGTGAACTGATATGTACATAAGTTCATCTTTTACTGTATTTGCATCTATTTTGAATTGAATTACTTTGCTTGTAAGTTCATTTCTTTTATCTTTGAATCTGAACTGATCTGTCTGTAAGTTCATTTTCACTTATTTCTAAATCCCGAACTGATCTGTTAGTAAGTTCGTCTGTCAGCACTCTATGTAAGTTGAATCGATCTGTTTGTAGATTCAATTTATACTATACCCTAGAGATAGAACTGATTTATTGGTAAGTTCATCTTCTGTTATTTTTGCTTCACTGGACTGATCTAATTATAAGTCTGGAGTGTTTCGTAGTGACGTCGATCACTTGACCATTCGATCACTTGACTATCATTTAGTTATAGTATTTCCTTTCCCTTTCGAGATTTAGAGGTGCCTCGAGGTTAATATCCCAAGGTAATTAATGGTGAGGGCTTGCGCCCATCGGAATCTACAAAGACCCACAATCACATAAAAACCCCTAAATGTGCATCCCAATGGGTCTGGACGGTAGAATTAACCGGCGCTAATCAATTCAGAGTCCTGTATATTCTGACCTAACCAGACCCAACGTGAATAGGATACTCGTCAATTTAATATATTTTGACTTCATAGGTTTTCAAAAATGTCTTTACGAGCCGAAAATCAAGTACACTCAGGATGAGATGACTGACGAAATCATAGGCCCCACCAGGGACCGTATGATCGGACGCCACCAACACTCTCAGGTACGGTTTCCTGAAATTTGTTTTTCTTTCTTCAGAATTAGAAACCCAAATCGAAAATAAAAATATTTTTAAAATAAATTTGAACTGTGATATTTTCTGACCAAAATTAATTAGAGACCAAATTTGAACTGTCATATACATCCGGTAAATTGACCAGTATTTTTGGGGCCTACCCGCATTCGCATGTCATATCATGTCATATTGCATGTAGACAGGATAAGAGTAGGACTCGGGATATAGTCTCGATATAGAATCAGATATAATTAAAAAATCAAGTTGTAGATTATAATTATTAGAAAATATTATTACTATCACTAATTATTAATTAAGTTAGGTAGTTAATAATACATAAAATGCATGAGAGTGCTGAGAGGCGGGCCGGGTAATTCTCAGTCTAAGTTGTCTTGCATAACCAGACCATTGTGGTTACGTACGGTGACCCATAGGCCTGTGAGACTCACCGGTCTGTATATGTATTGCGCATCTTTGCCTGTCGGATTATCCACCGACCCCGTCATTTGGCGGGTTCGGCTATGTCAGAGTGTTTTCTTTTGATCAATATTATATTTTTATTATTCTTAATATGATTTAATTTTAAATCCAAATTTAAGCGATTAGGATACCATGTCCTTTAGTGTTTAGTGTGGGCGGCCATATTCGAGACTGAAATCTACTTCGTGATATTATATTATTATATTTATCCGGCTTATTTATGATTCTAGTATTGTCCGAAATGCTTTTTCGTTTGGCCCCTGGTTGGTATAGAGAAAGTCGGGATGCGGTCCGCTGGCCTTAGTTGGTACAGTGTAGGCTCCCATTTATTTATATTTCGTAGTTTTTAATGCATCTTACTTATATTTTGCGCAAAATTAGCGTAATGGAATATTCATATCAAAGTATTAATAGAACAATCTTATAATAGGCGTAACAAGGAGTAATAATTTTAATTTTCACGAATCTTGTGCAGTTGCGCGACCAAATTTTTTGTTAAAACCAAACAACTTGTTTAAACAACAGTTTTTAATGCATCTTACTTATATTTTGTGCAAAATTAGCGTTATAGAATAATCATATCAAAATTTTAATTGGACGACTTTATAATAGGAGTAATTAGGAGTAGTTATATTAATTTTCATGAAACTATGTGTAGTTATGAGGACGAAAATATTGAAAACTCAAACAAGTTTTTTAAATAGCAGTTTCTAATACATCTTATTTATGTTTTATGAAAAATTAGTATCGTAGAATATTCATATCAAAGTGTTAAGTGAAAAATCTTATAACAGACGTAATTAGGAGTAATTATATTAATTTATACAAAATTACCTGCAGTTATGCGGCCAAATTTTTTGGAATGATCAAACAATTTATTTAAACAGCTATTTTAAATGCATCTTAGTTATGTTTTGTATAAAATTAGAGTTGTAAAATATTCATATCAAAGTTTTGTGCAAAATTAGGAGTAATTATATTAATATATAAGAAATTATGTGTAGCTATGCAGCCAAAATTTTAAAAACTCAAATAACTTATTTAAACAGCTGTTTTTAATGCATCTTACTTATATTTTGTGCAAAATTAGTGTCGTAGAATATTCATATAAAAATTTTAATTAGAAGATCATATAATAGGCATGCTTAGGAGTAATAATATTAATTTATAAGTAATTATGTGTTATTATACGGTCCAAAATTTAAAAAAACTTAAACAACTTGTTTAAATAATAATTTTTAAAGACTCCAACTTATGTTTTGTGCAAAATTAGTGTTGTAAAATGTTCATATTGAAATATTAATTAGATAATATTTTAATAGGAATAATTAAGAGTGATTATTTTATTTTTTACTAAATTATGTATATAAGACCAAAAATTTTGAAACACTCAAATAAAATTTTCAAATAGCTATTTATAATGCATCTTACTCATGTTTTAGGAGAAAATAATGTCGTAGAATATTCATATCAAAGTGTTAATTGAACAATCTTCTAATAAGCCTAACTAGGAGTAATTAAATTAATTTTTAAGAAACTATGTGCATTTATGGGGCCAAAAATTTTTAAAAAGTCAATTAACTTTTATAATGCATCTTACTTTTATTTTGTGCCAAATTAGCATCATAGAATATTCATATCAAACTTTTAATAAGATAATCTTATAATAGCCATAAATAGAAGTAATTAAATTAATTTGTACGAAATTATATGCACTTACGCGGCAAAAAGTTTTAAAAACTCAATCAACTAGTTTAAACTGCTCTTTTTTAATGCATCTTACTTATATTTTGTGCAAATTTAGTGTCATAGAATATTCATATCGAAGTATTAATTGGATAATCTTCAAATAGGCACAATTAGGAGTAATTATTTTGTTTTTTATGAAATTATAAGTAGTTATGAGATAATAAATTTTAAAAATCTTAAACAACTTGTTTAAACAGCAGTTTCAGATGTATCTTATTTATGTTTTATGAAAAAAAATACTGTTATAGGATAGTCATATTGGAGTATCAATTGGATAATTATATAATTGACATAATTAGGAGTAATTATATTAATTTGCGTGATGTTGTGTAGTTATACAACAAAAAATTTGAAAAAAACTCAAACAACATGTTTAAACAGCTATTTTTAATGCATCTTACTTATTTTTTATGCAAAATTCGTGTTGTAGAATGTTCATATCGAAGTGTTAATTAGATAATATTCTAATAGGCATAATTAGGAGTAATTATATTATTTTTCATGAAATTTTTTATCGTTATGAGGTAATAAATTTTTAAAATCTTAAACAATTTGTTTAAAGAGCAATTTCTAATGTATCTTATCTTATGAAAAGTTAGTGTCCTCTGATATTCATATCGAAGTGTTAATTTGACAATCTTATATTAGACATAGTTAGACACAATTATATTAATTCGCTCCAAATTTAGTGTAGTTTTGTTTAAAAAAATATTGAAAATCTTAAACTACTTGTTTAAAAAATATTTTTAAATGCATCTTACGTATATTTGTGCAAAATTAGCTTCATATCTAAGTTTTAATTGGACAATCATATAAATGACATAATTAGGAGTAATTATATTAATGGCACAACTTGTTTAAACAACCATTTTTAATGCATCTTATTTATGTTTTGTGTAAAATTTGTGTCGTACAATGTTCATATCGAAGTGTTGATTGGATAATCTACTAATAGGTATAGTTAGGAGTAATTATATTAACTTTCATGAAATTATGTATAGTCATGAGTCATAAAATGTTCAAAATCTTAAACAACTTGTTTAAACACCAGTTTCTAATATATCTTATACCTATGTTTTATGATAAATTAATGTCGTAGGATATTCATATCGCAGTGCTAATTGAACAATCTTATAATAGGCATAATTAGGAGTAATTATATCAATTTGTATGAAATTATAGGTACTTATGCTGCCAAATTTTAAAAAAAAATACAAACAACTTGTTTAAACAGCCGTTTTTAATGCATCATACTTATGTCACATGCAAAATCAGTGTCGTAGAATATTCATATCGAACTGTTA
The DNA here is from genome assembly GCA_964058805.1 of Schoenoplectus triqueter. Classification (NCBI taxonomy): domain Eukaryota; kingdom Viridiplantae; phylum Streptophyta; class Magnoliopsida; order Poales; family Cyperaceae; genus Schoenoplectus; species Schoenoplectus triqueter. The sequence continues at coordinate 13,845 of CAXKVV010002057.1, forward strand.
ATTGGCTAATATTTTAATGGGCATAAATATGAGTAATTATATTAATTTTTATGAAATTATATGTAGTTATGATGCTAAAAATGTAGAAAAACTTTAATTTTTTAAATAACAGTTTTTAATGCATCTTACTGTCTTATGTTTTTGGGGGGAAATAGTGCCCTAAAATATTCATTTTCAAGTGTTAATTGAACAATCTTATAATAGGTACAATTATGAGTAATTATATTAATTTACACCAAATTATGTGTTGTTATGCGGCCAAAATTTGTTATGCAGCTTTTAACGCCTCTTACTTATGTTTTGTACAATATTAGCATTATAGAATATTCATATCAAAGTTTTAGTTGTACAAATATATAATTGGCATAATTAGGAGTAATTTTATTAATTTGCACGAAATTATATGTAGTTATGCGGCGAAATTTTTTGAAAACCTCAAACAACTTGTTAAAACAACAGTTTTTAATACATCTTACTTATATTTTGCGCAAAATTAGCATCATATAATATTCATATCGAAGTTTTAATAGAACAATCTTATAATAGGCGTAACAAGGAGTAATTATTTTAATTTTTACGAATTTTGAGCAGTTGCGCGGCCAACATTTTTGTTAAAGCCAAACAACTTGTTTAAACAACAGATTTTAACGCATCTTACTTATGTTTTGTGCAAAATTAGCATTATAGAATATTCATATCGAAGTTTTAATTGGACGATTTTATAATAGGAGTAATTAGGAGTAGTTATATTAATTTTCACGAAATTATGTGTAGTTATGAGGGCAAAAATGTTGAAAACTCAAACAAATTTTTTAAATAGCAGTTTCTAATGCATCTTATTTATGTTTTATGAAAAATTAGTATCGTAGAATATTCATATCAAAGTGTTAAGTAAAAAATCTTATAACAGGCATAATTAGAAGTAATTATATTAATTTATATGAAATTATGTGCAGCTATGCGGCCAAAAAATTTGGAAAGATCAAACAACTTGTTTAAATAGCTATTTTTAATGCATCTTACTTATGTTTTGTGCAAAATTAGTGTTGTAGAATATTCATATTGAAGTTTTAATGAAATAATATTACAATAGGCATAGTTAGGAGTAATTATATTAATTTATAAGAAATTATGTGTAGCTATGCAGCCAAATTTTTTGAAAAACTCAAATAACTTGTTTAAATAGTTGTTTATAATGCATCTTACTTATATTTTGTGCAAAATTAGTGTCGTAGAATATTCATATCGAAGTCTTAATTAGAAGTTCATATAATAGGCATGCTTAGGAGTAATAATATTAATTTATAAGAAATAATGTGCAATTATGCGGCCCAAAATTTTAAAAAACTCAAATAACTTGTTTAAACAGTTATTTTTAAAGCCTCCTACTTATGTTTTGTACAAAATTATTGTTGAAGAATGTTCATATTGAAGAGTTAATTTAATAATATTTTAATAGGCATAATTAGGAGTGATTATTTTAATTTTCACTAAATTATGTGTATAAGGCCAAAAATTTTGAAGCACTCAAATAAAATTTTCAAATAGCTGTTTCTAATGCAGCTTACTCATGTTTTGGGAGAAAATAGTGTCGTAGAATATTCATATCAAAGTGTTAATTGAAAAATCTTCTAATAGGCCTAACTAGGAGAAATTATATTAATTTTCATGAAACTATGTGTATTTATGGGGCCAAAATTTTTAAAAAGTCAAACAACTTGTTTAAACAGCAGTTTTTAATGCATCTTACTTTTGTTTTGTGCCAAATTAGCATCATAGATTATTCATATCGAACTTGAAATTAGATTATCTTATAATTAGGAGTAATTAAATTAATTTGCACGAAATTATATGCACTTACACGGCAAAAAGTTCAAAAACCTTGTTTAAACTGCTGTTTTTTAATGCATCTTACATATGTTTTGTGCAAACTTAGTGTTGTAGAATATTCATATCGAAGTATTAATTGGATAATCTTCAAATAGGCACAATTAGGAGAAATTATTTTAATATTCACGAAATTATAAGTGGTCACGAGACAATAAATTTTGAAAATCTTAAACAACTTATTTAAACAACAGTTTCAGATGTATCTTATTTATGTTTTATGAAAAAAATACTATTATAGGATATTCATATTGGAGTGTCAATTGGATAATTATATAATAGACATAATTAGGAGTAATTATATTAATTTGCGCGATGTTGTGTAGTTATGCAGCAAAAAATTTTAAAAAGTTTAAACAACTATTTTTAATGCATCTTACTTATTTTTATGCAAACTTCGTGTTGTAGAATGTTCATATCGAAGTGTTAATTGGATAATATTCTAATATGCATAATTAGGAGTTATTATATTAATTTTCATGAAATTTTGTGTCGTTACGAGGCAATAAATGTTAAAAATCTTAAATAACTTGTTTAAATAGCAATTTCTAATGTATCTTACTTATGTCTTATGAAAAATTAGTGTCCTCTGATATTCATATCGAAGTGTTAATTTGACAATCTTGTAATAGACATAGTTAGGCGCAATTATATTAATTCGCTCCAAATTAAGTGTAGTGTTGATTAAAAAAATGTTTAAAATCTTAAACTACTTGTTTAAAAAACAGTTTCGAATGCATCTTACTTATATTTGTGCAAAATTGGCGTTAAAGAATATTCATATCTAAGTTTTAATTGGACAATCACATAATAGGCTTAATTAGGAGTAATCATATTAATTTTCAGGAAATTATATGTAGTTATGCGGCCAACAAATTTGAAAAACTCAAACAACCATTTTTAATGCATCTTATTAATGTTTTGCTCAAAATTTGTGTCGTACTATGCTCATATCGAAGTGTTGATTGGATAATCTACTAATAGGTATAATTAGGAGTAATTATATTAATTTTCATGAAATTATGTATAGTTATGAGTAAAAAAATGTTCAAATCTTAAACAACTTGTTTAAACAGCAGTTTCTAATATATCTTACCCATATTTTATGACAAATTAGTGTCGTAGGATATTCATATCGCAGCGCTAATTGAACAATCTTATAACAGACATAATTAGGAGTAATTATATCAATTTGCATGAAATTATGTGTACTTATGCGGCCAAAAATTTTGAAAAATACAAACAACTTATTTAAACAGCCGTTTTTAATACATCCTACTAATGTCTCATGCAAAATTAGTGTCATAGAATGTTCATATCAAACTGTTAATTGACTAATATTTTAATGGGCATAATTAGGAGTATTTATATTAATTTTTATGAAATTATATGTAGTCATGACGCCAAAAATGTTGAGAAACTTACCATTTTCAATAGCAGTTTTTAATGCATCTTACTGTCTTATGTTTTGGGGGGAAATAGTGCTCTAAAATATTCATTTTCAAGTGTTAATTGAGCAATCTTATAATAGGCCCATTGTGAGTAATTATATTAATTTACACCAAATTATGTGTAGTTATGCAGCCAAAAAATTTTATAAAGGCAAACAACTTGTTTAAATAGCAGCTTTTAACGTCCCTTACTTATGTTTTATGCAATATTAGCATTATAGAATATTCATATCGAAGTTTTACTTGGAAATTATATAATTAGCGTAATTAGGAGTAATTGTCTTAATTTGCACCAAATTATATGTAGTTATGCGGCCAAAAATTTTGAAAATCTCAAACAACTTGTTTAAACAGCAGTTTTTAATACATCTTACTTATGTTTTGCGTAAAATTAGCATCATAGAATATTCATATCGAAGTTTTAATAGAACAATCTTATAATAGGCGTAACAAGGAGTAATAATTTTAATTTTCATGAATTTTGTGCAGTTGTGCGGCCGAAATTTTTGTCAAAGCCAAACAACTTGTTTAAACGACAGTTTTTAACGCATCTTACTTATGTTTTGTGCAAAAATAGCGTTATAGAATATTCATATCGAAGTTTTAATTGGACGATTTTATAATAGGAGTAATTAGGACTAGTTATATTAATTTTCATGAAATTATGTGTGGTTATGAGGGCGAAAATGTTGAAAACTCAAACAAATTTTTTAAATAGCAGTTTCAAATGCATATTACTTATGTTTTGTGAAAAATTAGTATGGTAGAATATTCATTTCAAAGTGTTTAAGTGAAAAATCTTATAACAGGTGTAATTAGGAGTAATTATATTAATTTATATGAAATTATGTGCAGTTATGCGGCCAAAAAATTTGGAAAGAGCAAACAACTTGTTTAAATAGCTATTTTTAATGCATCTTACTTATGTTTTGTGCAAAATTAGTGTTGTAAAATATTCATATCGAAGTTTTAATGAAAGAATCTTACAATAGGCATATTTAGGAGTAATTATATTAATTTATAAGAAATTATGTGTAGCTATGCAGCCAATTTTTTTGAAAAACTCAAATAACTTGTTGAAACAGCTGTTTTTAATGCATCTTACTTATGTTTTCTGCAAAATTATTGTCATAGAATATTCATATCGAAGTTTTAATTAGAAATTCATATAATAGGCATGCTTAGGAGTAATAATATTAATTTATAAGAAATTATGTGCAATTATGCGGTCCAAAATTTTAAAAAACTCAAACAACTTGTTTAAACAGCTGTTTTTAAAGCCTCCTACTTATGTTTTGTGCAAAATTATTGTTGTAGAATGTTCATATTGAAGTGTTAATTAGATAATATTTTAAAAGGCACAATTAGAAATGATTATTTTAATTTTCACTAAATTATGTGTATAAGGCGAAAAATTTTGAAGCACTCAAATAAAATTTTCAAATATCTGTTTCTAATGCATATTACTTATGTTTTGTGAAAAATTAGTATGGTAGAATATTCATATCAAAGTGTTTAAGTGAAAAATCTTATAACAGGCGTAATTAGGAGTAATTATATTAATTTATATGAAATTATGTGCAGTTATGCGGCCAAAAATTTTGGAAAGAGCAAACAACTTGTTTAAATAGCTATTTTTAATGCATCTTACTTATGTTTTGTGCAAAATTAGTGTTGTAAAATATTCATATCGAAGTTTTAATGAAAGAATCTTACAATAGGCATATTTAGGAGTAATTATATTAATTTATAAGAAATTATGTGTAGCTATGCTGCCATTTTTTTTGAAAAACTCAAATAACTTATTTAAACAGCTGTTTTTTAATGCATCTTACTTATATTTTGTGCAAAATTAGTGTCGTAGAATATTCATATCGAAGTCTTAATTAGAAGTTCATATAATAGGCATGCTTAGGAGTAATAATATTAATTTATAAGAAATTATGTGCAATTATGCGGCCCAAAATTTTAAAAAACTCAAACAACTTGTTTAAACAGCTGTTTTTAAAGCCTCCTACTTATGTTTTGTGCAAAATTATTGTTGTAGAATGTTCATATTGAAGTGTTAATTAGATAATATTTTAAAAGGCACAATTAGGAATGATTATTTTAATTTTCACTAAATTATGTGTATAAGGCGAATCAAATAAAATTTTTAAATAGCTGTTTCTAATGCATATTACTTATGTTTTGTGAAAAATTATTATCGTAGAATATTCATATCAAAGTGTTTAAGTGAAAAATCTTATAACAGGCGTAATTAGGAGTAATTATATTAATTTATACGTAATTATGTGCAGTTATGCGGCCAAAAAATTTGGAAAGATCAAACAACTTGTTTAAATAGCTATTTTTAATGCATCTTACTTATGTTTTGTGCAAAATTAGTATTGTAGAATATTCATATCGAAGTTTTAATGAAAGAATCTTACAATAGACATATTTAGGAGTAATTATATTAATTTATAAGAAATTATGTGGCAGCAAATTTTTTTGAAAAACTCAAATAACTTGTTTAAACAGCTGTTTTTAATGCATCTTACTTATGTTTTGTGCAAAATTAGTGTCGTAGAATATTTATATCAAAGTTTTAATTAGAAGTTCATATAATAAGCATGCTTAGGAGTAGTAATATTAATTTATAAGAAATTATGTACAATTATGCGGCCCAAAATTTTAAAAAACTCAAACAACTTTTTAAGCAGCTGATTTTAAAGCCTCCTATTTATGTTTTGTGTAAAATTATTGTTGTAGAATGTTAATATTGAAGTGTTAATTCGATAATATTTTAATAGGCATAATTAGGAGTGATTATTTTTATTTTCACTAAATTATGTGTATAAGGCCAAAAATTTTGAAGCACGCAAATAAAATTTTCAGATAGCTGTTTCTAATGCAACTTACTCATATTTTGGGAGAAAATAGTGTCGTAGAATATTCATATCAAAGTGTTAATTGAAAAATCTTCTAATAGGCCTAAATAGGAGAAATTATATTAATTTTCACGAAACTGTGTGTATTTATGGGGCCCAAAATTTTAAAAAAGTCAAACAACTTGTTTAAACAACAGTTTTTAATGCATCTTTCTTTTGTTTTGTGCCTGTGCGACCCTTTTTCGCGCGCCGCCGCACCGCCGCCGGGCGATGGGTTCTGCGGAAGAAGGACACGGAGATCCCTCCCGAGCGTGCATCTGCTGGGTGTCGGCCGATTCTGCCGTTTAGAGATATTTGGATGCACATTCAGGGGGTTTTTTAGTGATTGTGAGTTCTTGTAGATTCCGGTGGGCGCAAGCCCCCACCGTTAATTACCCTGGGCTACGAACCTCGAGGTACCTCTGGATCTTTGAAAGAGAGAAGCAAATAGTATAGTTAAAAGATGGTCAAGTGGTCGTCTAGGTTTATAAAAAGGGGTCTACGGAAGATGAACCTACAAACAGATCGGTTCAATCTATGGAAGACAAACCTACAAACAGATCGGTTTTGTCCTATGGAGGACGAACCTACAAACAGATCGGTTCAGTCCATGCCACCTCGAGATGTAACCTTACCTACAGACCAGGTTAATCTCTTCATAGGGGGCTTGAGGTGAGTCTACATACAGATCGACTCGACCTCCGTTGATCTAGAAGATAAACCTACAAACAGATCGGTTCAATCTTAACTAGTCAACGACCAATCACACAAAATACAACTCGAAGCACTGAGCCGGTTGATCTTGAGGTTGGTGAATCAGGAGAAGGGTGGATATGGCCCACGTGTTTCTTCTCACTGATCTTCTAGACCATGAATTCGAAGCACTAAGCCGATTCATAAACCTAGGAAACACAATTGCACACAATATTAAACCTGAAGCGCTGGGCCAGTTCAACATTGAGGCATGTGTTAGTGAAGGAACCTACCTACAGAACGGTTCACATTCACTGTTTTGTGGATGAATCTACCTACAGACCGATTCAATCTCACAGTCTCGGGAAATGAACCAGGAGACGAACTTATCGGCGGATGAGTTCAATCTTGCTAGCTCAAATGGTCATGAATTACTTGTTCATGACACTGAGTCATTAAGATGTCACTTCGCTCGGACATCGTAATGTTCTTCTTCTTTAAAGTCGACATATCTCTCCATGCTGATGTCGTAGCTTTGGTCATTCTTCAGCGAGTGTCAAGATGTTCTTGTCTCGACTAATCATTCTACATATTGCATTACTTGTGCAAAATTACTATGTTGCCCTACACCCCTTGTGTGAGCGTATTCAATCATGAGTTACTTGCTCATGGCAGTGAGTCATTAAGATGTCACCTATCTAGGACATCATAATGTTCTTCTTCTTCAGAGTCGACATATATCTCTATGTTAGTATCGTAGCTCTGGTTATTCTTCATCAAGTGTCAAGATGTTCTTGTCTCGACATGTTCCTTCATGTTGCTATCAAAGCCTTATTCATCTCACGTCAAGATGTTCCTGTCTCGACGTATCTTATTATTTTTCATCAAGTGTCAAGATGTTCTTGTCTTGACATATCTTCTTGTACTGCTATTAAAGCCTTAATCATCTCACGTCAAGATGTTCTTGTCTCAACGTATCTTCTTCATATTGCTATAGAAGCCTTAATCATCCTACGTCAAGATGTTCTCGTCTTGACTAATCATTCTAAATGTTATATCATTTGTGCAAATGTTCTTATGTTGCTCTACACTTTTTATGTGAGCATATTTATTCATTTCTAAAATGCACAAAGTCTATTATATAATATCTTCCATTATTATTCTTTATTATAAAGATGCATTTATTTATTATTATTATTATTATTATTATTATTATTATTATTATTATATCATATTTTTTTTTATTATTATTATTTTTATTTCTTAAACTCTATTTATCTATGTAAAAAATTATAAAAATAATAGAAAAAGGGGGTAGCTATTAATTAGAGTTTCATTTATATTTTTGGGATTTTTATAATAGCTAAAGTAGTAAAATTTTATTTTTATTATTTCTAAGCTCTATTTATTCTGTAGAAAATCACTTACAAAAATAATAGAAAATAAAATGGCTATGATTTTTATTTGTATTTTTAAAATGTTTATAATAGCCAAAATAATATAATTTTATTATTATATTTTATAATGCATTATGTAAGAATACCATTCATTATGTAAGAATTATTTACAAAATCAAAAGATGGTTAGCTATGTTATTATTATTTTTATTTTTTATTTTTAATATTTTTAATATCTATAATAGCTAAAGAAATCATTACTAATATTCTATCCTATTTATTATACTATTCATTATATCTATTTTTATTATTTCTATTTATTATCTATAGAAAAGTATAAGATTTTTATTACTAGCTGAAAATAGTCATAAGAGATGAAACTCATTATGTTTTTATTACAACTATTATTTTTATTACATTTTATTCATCAAAAGTATATTTTTTTATTGTATATGTTTGTATAGAAGTAAAAGAAATACAATTCATATTATAAAACTATATTATCATTATTTATTATAAAAGAAAATGCATTTTACTATTTATTACCATGGTATTATATTTTTGTATATTTTTTGCTATTTATTTTTATTATTCTTTTTACAGAAAATATCAATATAATATCTATTATTATTATTATATTTTTTTTATCAAAGAATATAGCTAATCTCATTATTTATTATAGTATATTACTATCATTATTATTATTTCATGGAAAATCACTTGAAAAATCACTAAAATATATCTAGTTATTATTTATGATTTTTATTTGTATTTTTGGAATTTTTATAGTATTTAAAATGGTAAGTCAAAGCTAAGTCAAATATACCAATATATGTGATGTATTTTGCTTTTAAATTGTTTTGTCATGATTATATTTTTAAAACTGGAATATTATTGTATAGAAAAATAATATGAAAAATAAGAAAATTTTAGAAACAAATTTGAGTCAATTTGGAGTTCAAGAGCATTTTCAAACCACTTATTTACTCTATATTATTATTATTCTGTTATTATTTAATTACTGGGCCTAATCTGGGCCGCCGGATCTGCTCCAAGATTGGCGCTTAATTTATTCAAATGTTTCATTTATACTTGGGCCATTAGATCTAGTTGAGATACGTGTTTAATATATGTAAGGCCCAGATTATTTCCCGCTCGGATTTTTAAACTTTTGTTATATCTCATTCGTTGAAGGATCTTCAAGATTATCGGATGTTTCAATATTCGTGCGGATGTTTCAATATCCTTGCGATGCTTTAGGATTAGTGCGACGTAGCGTTCCCGGCGACCGGAGCACCCCTTTTCCGATCAGATCAGCGCCCTAGCGTCGCCTTAATGCATGGAGTCCTTCGGTGGCGTCTGATCAGAGATCCATACGTCGATTGACACTCGCATAACAATGCCAGTTAGTGTACCAACTGGAACCGGTATCAAGATCTTTCCTTTGCCAAATTCAACACAATTAATCAAGAATCTGGACAATTATAAGACTATTGAGCATCGCCTGAATGTATTGAGTTGATCTTAGATGGTTATCAAGGATATCATTCATCAGCAATCGTGTTGGAGCATTTGTGATTCAAGAATGGTACTAATCGGTACCATTTCCAATTTCTTGTCAACTTGGAGCACTCACTAACTATTCTCATTCAACTAACACCTCTCAGGCCTAAAGGCACACCCAGCTTCAGCTAGGGCCAGTGGCTCGCTGAGATTGTAATAGTGTTAATTGATTTAGCAGTATACTGTTCCATATCAGATTAAACAATTTCAATATAAAATTGCAAAGCCTAGGTTCTTAGCTGAATGAATCATACAATCAAGGTAATTAAGGGATAGCAGGTTCATGCCTTAAATCATTATGCAAATGATTACAAAGAAATTAATCAAGAAATGAAAATTTACCATGGAAACCATATAATCATGAATTCTTAGTATTTGTGATCAATCCAGGCCTAAAGGCTCACCAATTACTTTGTAATTGGGCCAGTGGCTCACTGGATATTATGATATTATTCAACAATTAATTCTAATAACAAGAAATGGCAAAATCAGAAGAGAAGTAAAGGAGATTTTAAGAAAATAGACCCCAATAGTAAAATTGATCAAGAAATTCTCATAAAATGTATCAAATAGCAAAGATTCCAGAGGAGATAACAAAAATATATGCTAATTAAATCAATTCATACGATTGATTACCTCAAGCTTTGACAGAAATCTCAATTACTCGAATTCTCCTTATTAGCTCTTAAAAAAGGCTCTCTCTTTCCTCTGTGTCACTATTGGGTGTATATAGGTGTGTGTATGCTCTTAATTGCTCTTCTAATCGCCTCCCTTTACTGTTGCTAAATTTCAGCTTATATAGGCTAATTCGGCCAATTAATTCAATTGTGATTGGTTGAGTGCCTTTGGGTCGGATTGCCACCCTGTATAGATCTCAACTCTCCATTCTAAACGCTTGAACGGTTGTGATTGATTTGTGTTTCTTCCCTAACCGTTTTCTGTTATGATCTTGACTGTGCCGCAATTCTTTGACTCAATTGAGCGCCTATTTCAACCGGTGAGTGGCCCCTCACTGCCAAACCATGCTTAAACACTTCTATCTCATTGCTAAGACTCCTTTCTCCCTCAATTGCATGGTTATTCATTCAATTTCTAAACTGCATTTTTAACCCGTTTCTCCTCCTAGCTAAATTCATCATCTTTTACTCAATTGCCTTTTCAATCCATGTCAATTATCATCACCTTGATCTGAATAAGCTTTTTCACCATTCAATTCGATCTCTAGAGCGTTTATTGAATTTGCCTCTTCATTACTGCTTCCGACAACTCCTCAAGCTTAAGCCTTCCTGTAATTCAATTGCTCCATAATTACTTATCAATCGGCGTCGCCTTAGCACGAGGAAGCTATCCCTGTGCTCAATTTGGTGTTTGAAGCACTCAATTGCATTCGATAGAAGTGCACCTCTACTGTTTCAACTTGAATTGAGGTAAATGCATTGCTTAATTTTTTTTTCATCGCTAACTCCTTGTTCTAATCTCTCTAATCAATTCATTAATGCGTGTCAACTATTCCTGAAGCTTCCACGATGGTGAGACGCCATGGGACCAGACAAGCTCGCGCGCGAGAGGAGAAGGAGAAGAAGAGAGAGCGGGGAGAATGTTCGGCTGGACTGGACGGCTCAGGCGCACGTGCACCAAAGCGCCAGAGGGGAGTAGATCAGCGACTGGGGGAGCATGCACCAGGTTCACCTTCCTTTTATCTCTTGTTTTAAATTGAATTGCGCTGTATTGGATAAACAGGATGAATGGACTTGGTTTACATTTTTAGCTTGTGATCCTAGCCTTATTCATCTGACTACTGGGTCCCATCTGTAAGGTTTAAGCATTTAAGTCTGTGAGGTTAGCAATTGATTAGTGCTAATATGCTGAGGTGGCTCTTCCTGATTGGTTGATTGCTTGTTAAACAAATCCTTAACACTAATGATCTGTAAATGGTGAGTGATGTGGCTCTGTAATATAGTGCCATGTGGCACCTTGTGTTGCTCTGTACCAATCATAAGGAGCCATCTGTCCCTCCTTGTACACACTGTATGATGACATGGCACCAGTGAGTGCATGCCATGTGGCATCCAGTGGGGCCCACTTGTCAGTCGCCTTATAGCATAATGGGATTCACAGTGGTGAGGTGGACCAATAAGGGAAGGCCACATGGCACCTGACTGTTGAAGTGGCCTTATAGCATGCTGCCATTTGTCTAGCTGCTGAATGAGGTGGCTGCTGATGTGGATCAATGGCTGACTGCCATGTGGCATAGGTGGGGCTCACTTGTCAGGTCTGTAGGGGTGTGGGGCCCACATGGCTGAGGTGGACCAATGGGGTGCTGACACGTGGCATGAGGTGGCCCAATGAAATGCTGACACGTGTCACACCCTCTCTCTTCTCTGATTCGGTATAGGTGTGCTTAGGATCCCCAGTTTGCACCCAGATGTGTCTCTGTCCCCAGATTGCACCCGGATGAACCCTTGATTGAATCTCAGCCTTTGATCAGTCCATTCATTCTGCTTTTATCTTCCTTGAATTTATTTTAATAGCTCCACTTATCCAAAAATCATGAAAATTTCACCAAAAATCCCTAAATTCATGATGATCATCCCTGTAATTTTTAATTCCATTTTTGCCCTTGCCTCTCTAAATTAAAAATTCTTTTATCCATAAAACCCTAATATTCCTTATGAATTAATCCCTGATCTCAATTGTAGCTCTGTGTCTCTGCCAATTATCTCTCTCTTGCAGAAACCACCCTAACTAAATACCAATTAGACTTATATTGATATCCATTAGGGCTTGATTTGATCAAATGCTGACTACTTATCAGCAATTAATACAAATCTAGACTTGATCAGGTGGTTGCTCCCAGCTTTGGCACCTGATCAGTCTTGTGAAATTGACTTTCAATCCCTTAACATGAGGGTGACTTGGTCAAAGAACTGACTACTTATCAGTAATTGACACAAATCAAAGCATGGTTAGGTGGTTGCTCGCAGCTTTGGCACCAGGTCAGCCTTGAAAGCAAAATCACATTTGGAATTTCTCATGACTAGTTGCATCAAAATGTTAGCTTGGCATTGACATCATTTCATGTAGCATAGGGATTATACTGCTTCAGCTCCTTTCTAGGGTTAGCTCCAAAGGCAGATTTCTAGGGTTCAATTCTGACTCCTTCAACAGGTCACTGAGGTGTGGGGTCCACCTGTCAGTGAAAATGGTCACATGGGTGACTCATCAGATAGGCTATGTTGTTAGATTCCTCTACAAGGGACTGCCAGGTGGGTCCCACTTGTCAGAGAAAATATAATCACATGGTGACACCCAAGAGGTCTCCTCTCTCCTTCGATCTTCTTGGCTGTCACTCATGCTGAGTGGATAGAGAATAGCGGGGTATTTATACTCTTCACTTTGCGCTCAGCATTCCATTGTGGGACTAATGGATTTGTTCCGGGGTTAGGCAGCGACCTCTCCTGATCAGTGGGCCACCTTTCCACTGCTCTCTCTCTTCTCCCCCTTTCTTATGATTCATCATTAATCATCAGTTTATTTCATTTATTCATCTACTCATCTTTGAAAATTTTCAAGGGTAAACAAAGAGCCACCCACCAAGACGAGTCTTGAACGCTCGAAAGGCTTGTTTTGGTGCATTATTCTTTATTATTCATCACTTCATTTCTCATGACGTCTTCTCTTCTTCGGGTATTGTAGTTTCATCTCATGACGCCATTCCGCGTCGCCCCTTGAGTCATTATCATTCTTTTTATGTGGACCTTAGCGATTGGACTCCTCTCGTCTCAGCCATCCGAGCGACTCCTGTCTACCCGCGAGGCGGCGGTTTATTTTTTAGGGATGATCAGCCTCATGACATCATGCCCCTTCAGCCCTTAGGCGTTGCCTCTACGGCTCCTTTGACACATCTCCTGGGCAAGGAGATTATAGACGGGGAGGCTCACAGATGGACCACTGCCCCTTTCATCACTCCCCTAGAGTGCCATGGATATCAGCTAGAGTGGACCCGGTATGTGCTCATGCGGGAGGGGACTCTACTCAGGCGAGCCGGGATATATGACTCGGTTTTCTTGTCGATGTTTCATTATCATATCGACACACCCTGGCTACGGGCTTTTTATGAGAGGTGGAACTATTCCACCAACACTCTGTTCATCGACGATCGGGAGTTGACTCCGACCCTCCTAGAGATACAGCAGTTGACCGGGCTGCCGATCTTCGGCCATTTCTATGACGAGTTCATGGTTTCACCCGCTGACTCAGGAGACTTCACTCGATTTCCGCCTTCTTTACAGAAGACTTATGAGATTTATTATCATCTACGGAGGGGGCATCCCGGAGTTCCGTTCAGACATTGGATCGCCTATTTCACCGATCGGGTCCATACTCGCCCTACGGGTTTGGCTTCCACCAGAGATCCATTTGGTACAGGTCGGCTCGAGATTCATCATGACGGCCCTATCCTTTCTCAGGATACCCTGTGTTCACACGACGTGGATCGAGAGACTTATTTAACTGCCTTCATTTCTTAGTGGATCTGTTATTTCTTATTGCCTAGCTCCCCCGCATACACCATTCGGCCTTCGGTGTTCATTATGGCGAGCCTGATCGCGCGTGGCGACAGGATTTCTTTGGCCGTGCCTGTACTGGCCAACATTTATAGGTGCCTCCGCGGTCTGACTTCATCTCGTAGTCCTTCACAGTGCCAGGAGCTGATCCCGTGGCATCTAATTAGCGGATGGCTCCATTTGCATTGGTCTGGCTCATATGATCCCTGCATGGCGGTCACGCTACGAGATCGTCTACCCTTATTGAGTGACTTAGCTGGGGTACAGCCAGCTTCATTGACTCCGGAGGCTGCCCGGTATAGATTCTTCAGGAGCCGAGACCATCTGCGCTTCTCTCGAGATAGATCGGTGGCCCGTGGGGCAGCTAGGGTTGCTGACAGGATGGTGATTGACAGCAGGGTCCCTCTTCTGACCCTTCTAGCATCCGAGCCAGGCCTATTGACTTGGAGTACCTGATCAGTATTCGTCAGGGCTTTCTTCCTCTCAGATTGGGCGATTATATGTTCATCGAGCCCTATTCGCCACATAGATGTGCACATCAGTTCGGCTTGGATCAGGATATTCCAGCGCCTCTTTTCCGCCCTACATCACTGGCGGCTGATTTGGAGGGTATCGGATGGTGCTAT
>CAXKVV010002058.1:0-25515 GCA_964058805.1 Schoenoplectus triqueter
CAGAGCTGCAGATTCACACGAGTGCTCGGGATAGTGCCTTCGCTCAGTTTCTGGACTTTGAGGCAGCTTCTGAGGAGGATAGGCACTCTCTCCATACTCATTTGGAGACCATCAGCACCGTGCTATTAGAGTTGGAGTCCCGCTTTTTGGGCCCATAGATTGCACTTTTTATTTCTTCTTTTCTCCTTTTCTTTTTGCCATACTTGATATAGGATGTATTGACATTTATTATTTTGATCTCTTGTTGTGGATGATGCTTGCTTCTATTATTATTATCCCTTCATCGCTTCCTCTGCAGCGCGAGGAAATATTTCATCCATTCATGCTGTGCACCTTCAATCTTATTTGTAAAAGCGCCCTATTACAACTGCTTCGCAGCGTCTAAAATAAAAGGAAAATCTTACAACATCCTATTACATTGATTCTATACATCATTTCTCTTTATTTATGGCAATACAAAACTCAAGTAACCGTGGTATTTTACGGATACCGAACCTGTCTGTATTGACCTCTAGGCCGGGTACAGAATAAACCCGTTTATCCCTTTATTACTGATGGATAAACTTACCAGTATCAATTGGATTATGGATGCAATTGATAACACCATTTTGTGGATGCTCCTTGTATATTTAATTGACATTTATTTGTGGAAGCTCACCCACTCTCCCCTCATTTGTGCACCGTTGCGTGCTAAAGTGGAAACTCACGTTCACTCATCTCCACTCAATTTGTTTTGTGGGGGTACTACCCTCAAACATCCATCACGCATCCCTGCGAGACAGGCTTTCATCGGGTAGGTCCGCTCTCCATGACCTGAGTCACTTCTTTAAGCGAATTACTTTATTTGACACTGAATGTCGGGCAAAGCATAAACCCTTAGTCTGACCCCTCCATGATCTATTTTGGGATTAGAAACAGATCACCTCCTTGGGCGTGTGGTACTTTTGCGGATGAATGTACCCAACCTAGTTTTTTATATTTTAGCTACCCTCAA
The DNA here is from genome assembly GCA_964058805.1 of Schoenoplectus triqueter. NCBI lineage: Eukaryota > Viridiplantae > Streptophyta > Magnoliopsida > Poales > Cyperaceae > Schoenoplectus > Schoenoplectus triqueter. Next base: position 995 of record CAXKVV010002058.1, read on the forward strand.
ACATCCATCACGCATCCCTGCGAGACAGGCTTTCATCGGGTAGGTCCGCTCTCCATGACCTGAGTCACTTCTTTAAGCGAGCCGCTTTGTTTAACATGAAATGTCGGGTACAAGCGTAAACCCTTAGTCTGACCCCTCCATGATATGTCGTGGGATTATGACACACCATTTCTTCGGGCGTGTGGTGCTTTTACGGATGAATGCGCCCAACCTGGCTTTGTATAACACTCGTGGTGTCGGGGACAAAGGTGGCAACCCCTTATTGAAAATGTTTTATTATTTTTATTTATTTTTATTTTTTTTTTGTTTTTTATGAGTAGGAAAGTAAGTTTTTATTGTTTTACATATATATCCTTTTATTTTATTAGAAGAGGGCAAATTTTTGTTATTAGTGATACATGCTACTAATAATACGAGAGTTATTTATTTACATGCCCTCAGAAGCGACTATTTACTAGCCACCAATTTGCTCGACCTATCCTTTGACTTGCGCCGCAGGCGACCAATATGAGCAACTTTCGTCATTGGGCAACAGATAGTTTGAGGGACAAACTGCAAACCCTGCCCATTTTTGTGTTTATTCTGTATCAAATGGACGAACCCAGTGGTATTTGTATTGTGAGCCCAAACACCAAAGCTCTCGCCTTACATTCTCGCGTGGTTTTGGCGTTGTATTCCCTTATTCTATTTTTTATTTTTATAGGGCTAAATGTGTTTGTGTGGTTTTGGATTTTTGGATGCATTCTATTTACAGATGCACAAGTAGGGTTTTAGGATTTTTATGCAAAAGTGGAGGTTAGACATGGGTTCGTGTTTCGTGCACGTGTGTGTAAACGAACACTTATTCCCTCCTTATTTATTTACAATAGATACTACTCGGTTGGCCCCGCTCCGGGCTATGTGTAGTACTTCTTCAGGTATCGCCCATTAATCGGTGGCATGGGCCTTTCACCTTCATGATCTATGAGTTGGTATGCGCCGCCCTCGTATACCTTCTCAATTACATATGGCCCTTCCCAGTTCGGAGAGAATTTCGGGCCGATGTGCCGGCCAATGATCGGCCTCTTAAGGACAAGAACAAGCTCTCCTTGTTGAAATGCCCTGACTCGCGTCATTTTATCATATGCCCTCGCCATTTTTGCCTGATATATCTCAAGGTTCTGCTGGGCTATTAGCCTCTTCTCGTCCATGGCATCCAATTCGTCCAGTCTAAGTTGTTGGCATTCGTCCATGGTCATATCGTTTTGCATAGCCACCCGTAATGACGGTAATTCTACCTCAAGAGGGAGAACGACTTCAACCCCAAAAGCCAAAGAATACGGGGTAGCTTGCGTAGGCGTTCGGTACGTGGTCCGATAAGCCCATAATGCCTCCTGTAGACGATTATCCCAGTCTCGTTGGTTGCCGTCCACAGTCTTCTTCATAATATTTATTAGTGTTTTATTAAAGGCTTCGGCCAGGCCGTTGGCTCGTGGGTCTTCTTCTGTTCCCAAATTGATTTCCGCTAACTCATCGACCGTATTAGGCTCCTTTTCTAGCTGCTTTAAAGCATTTTTCAGGACCGGGGCATTGTCCTCTTCTGTTTCATTATCTGGCATCTCGACAGAAGTCATGCAACAGCTCTCTTTCATACGGTACTCGTTGAGAGACCCCTCAAAACATGCTGCGTCATCGCAGTTATACCCTAACCCCCGGGTATATTTTATTTTACCGTCCAGGCCCAGGACTTTATTCTGGCCGCCATTCCAGAGTTCATCGAAGCGCTTGGCCTCGGCCTTGGATATGTCTCTCAGACATTTCGCCCTTTTTGCCAGTTTATACAGCTCCTTTCTAAAGGGATGAGATGCAGCGTCATCGCTCGTTGCATTCTCCGATTCTTGTTCTATCACCCACTTCTTCCAAGTGTTGTGATCAGGATTCTTCAGAGACTGGGTTGAATCGCTCTGATAGAAAATTATAGCCTTGTGGATGATAGTTTTCCCTTTAATGCGCTCTACCTTTGCCGGCACAACGAAGGTCTTTAGGGTTTGGATGTGGTTCACCTCTCTTGGTATAAGGTCTTTAAAATGCCTTTCGGGAACCACAGTAATCTCCAGCGCTGCCATCTCTTCTTCTATTTCAATGTTCATGACTGAGTTGGAGCGGTAGATTTCTTTGATCGGCTTACGTCTCGCAGCCTTAGGTTTACTAGGTACGGGAGTGTGCGAGATCGTATAAGCCACCCCTTTGCCCTTGTTATTCAAGTTATGCGGAGCTGGGTCTTGTTGAAAGCTCTTTGGGAGTTGGATCGTCCCGTTTCTATGCCCTTCTTCTATTAGGTCTTTGAATACCCAACATTCTTCAATTGTATGGCCCAGTATGCGATGATAAGGGCAGAATTCGCCTTCGCCGGCTCTTTCTATGTCGGCGGGTCTTTTACAGACGGGAAGTGTCAATCCGCTCTTTAAGGCCTGTTCAAATATCCGAGCTGTTTTATTTCTCAGAAAAGAGTATGGTTTACTCTTTTTGACCTTGAGGGTTTGCATGACGGTCGACTGCTTGGCTTTCGTTTCTTCCCCCTTTGATTCATCTACTATGACAATTACCCGTTTGCCGCTATCGGGTGTTTGTCTTTCAGGGGTCCCGGAACGGGGTTCGCTCGTCACCTCCTTGAGTAGCTCGGAGTTATAGATCGCGGATTGCAGGTTTTCAATCATTACCATGATTTCATTGTGTTGCACCTTAATATCCTGCATCACCTCCCATTGTTCAGACACCTCCCTTCTATTATTTTCAACTTGGTGCCTTATTTCGTCGATCGCATTCCAGACGCGACCTTCGAAATTTTCCCGCCATGAGCGTTCTTCATTTATAGGCCTCGGCCTAACCGGGTTATCCCTTCCGCTACTGGGTCCCGTGTTGATCATATATGACTCCTCACTTTCATTATCTGTTTCGGGCCCTTTATATGGCTTCTTGAGGATGTGATAGATGATCTCTTCGTCAGATTCCTCTTCCCAAGGTTGACGATCATGGCCAGACTCTTCTCCCGAGGTGGTATCGCCTGGGTTGCTAGAATCTTCGGATTCTTCTCCCGAAGTTGCCTCTATGATCTGAATTTGAGGGGTGTTGGCAGGTTTAAAATTGAAAATGACCTCCTCTTCAGAATCACTTGACTTGATCTCGCTTGGTTTTATTTGGGCCTTATACGTAGCCACCTGTTTGAAGCGGAAGGTTGCTTCTTCACCCGACTTTCTTCCGGGTCTTTGGGCTCGAGCACCTCGGGGTTTAATATTAAATTTGACCTCTTCTTCTTCTCCGGACGAGGTATCAAATTTAGGGCCTTTATTGAAAGATTTCTGACCTGCTTTTGTTATTGGCCGGCTTGGCGCCACAGCGGATTTAGGCAGAAAATACTGGGCGTCATTGAACTTAATCTCATGCACCCCGAATGGCTTGACATCTCCGTCAATTCTCTTTTGCTTACCATTCTCGATATATTTCAGGCATTGGTGCAGAGTAGAGGGTATGACCTGATTGCTGTGAAGCCACGGGCGACCCAGCAACGCCCGATAAGAGATTTCAGCGTCAATGACATAGAATTTAGTAGGCGCTTTTAGGCTTCCGCATTGCAGGTTCAGAGTTATAGCTCCCAGGGCCTTTTGGGAGTTTTGATTAAAGCCATGAATAATCACCTTTTCATCAGATAGATTCTTCACATCTAAGGTGATAGTCTTTAAGGTTTTAAGCGGCATGATATTGATCGAAGACCCTGCGTCGACCAGGATGCGGCCAATCTTCTGCCCTCCGCAGTTTCCGGTGATGTATAGCGGGCGGTTATGGTCGACGGTGCCTATTAGGAGGTCGTCGTCCGTGAAATTTATACAGGCGGCCCGTTTGGCGGTGAATAAGGCTTCTTGCATATTTTGCTCTACAAAGTATGACTTGTACTTCTCAGGATCTTGCAAGGCCTGAATTAGAACCTCCCTTAGGTCTTGTGACATCATCAATGCGTCAAATATGCTTAATAGTGCTGGAATTTTACGCAGATGTGCCAACACGTTATATTCTTCGCCCGTCGACCGGGTCTTTTCTGGGTTCTTGCTTGGGTTCTCGACCTCTTTACCTTTATTTAGGGCCTTATCCTTTCCTTTATCGGAATCCTTGGGAGCCTGTCTCTCGGGTATATAAGTCCCGGACCGGAGTACGGCTTTACATTCTTCATTCTTGGTCCCAGAGGTGCTTGCTTCCCCTTCGTCATTTGGGAAGAACATCTCCTCTAATGTTGGCATATCTTCATCGTGAGAAGAATATACCATGTTGCACGAAGCACCCCAGATCTCTTCGCTTTCCTCTTTATTTATTTCTTCATCCACATTTTCTTTCTTTTGACCTAGGGTTAGCTTCTCCCAATCTTCTTTGGAGATGAAATGTTGAAGGGTGATCACCTCGGGACTGCCCTGCTCGTACTCTTCAATCTTATTCTTTTTGGACTTATTGTTTCTATGCTTCTTTTTCTTCTTAAGAACCTGGTTTTGGCTCTGGTCCACCTTATAATATACCCTGGGTTTTGGTGGGACCACTGGCGTGATATCGTCTTTCCATTTCATGCCAGGTTCTTTCTTAAGGGCTTTAAGCATTTTAATCGATTTCTTCGATAAGTGCGTAGTCCATTGTTCTTCCTGGTCTTCGCATGATTGGCCCGGGACTTTCTCTTCCTCATGAGAGATCGTGTTGGCCTGCTCATGGGCTGATGGGCTTTGCAAGAACCCTTTAGGTAAAGTAATTTCACCATTTTTATACGCCTTCTCGACCCAATCTTTGAAGACCCAGCAATCTTCAATTGAGTGCCCTATTATTCTGTGGTATGGGCAGAAGTTGGGTTCGTCCGATTTATCGGCATCTTCCGGGCGTTTACTGGCCGGCAGGGTTAGGCCGTTCTTCAGTGCCCCTCTGAAGATTTGGGCAACTTTATCTTTCCTGAAGGAGTACGGTTTAGATTTCTTTTGTTTAAGGGATTCAAAACTCCGTGAACTCCCTCCTGGATTGGGCCTGGGTCCCTTGTTGTAATTGTTGCCATTCGTGCTACTGCTGCCGCCTTGGGTGTCTGCGTTGGCAACCATCTTGTCCTTTAACGAGGTGAATGCCACTTTAGTCTCGGCTCGGGCTCCTCGTTGCGGCCTATTATTCATAAAGCTCGGCACGGTGTGTGGTGACATCCCTTCCATGTTGGATACCGATCTGAGCAAGTCTTTGAATGTGTTGACCTTTGTCACACCAAGAAGCATGCCCATCCACCCGTCAATGTTCTTCATGATTAGGTTGACGGCCTCATCTTCAGTTAATGTGCGGTCGCATTTGATGCTGAGGTTCCGCCATCTGTTGATAAAATCTGTCATTGACTCCCCTTTCTTGGGTTTAGTGCTTGCCAGATCGGCTATATTTATTTTGTCAGACACCATGACAAATCGTGCCCTGAACGAGTCTGCCATCTCGTCCCAGGTCCTGATGCTGTTGTTTTCTAATGAATAGTACCATTGGAAAGCGGTTCCCACCAAGCTCTGAGGGAATTGTCTTAACAACAGTGCATCATTGCCGCCCGTGTTGCCGCACGAGGCTACAAAGTGGGCCAGGTGCTGTTCGGGGTTCAGGTCTTTATTGCCTTCCCCGGAGAAGGTCCTGAAGCGGGGGATCACATACCCTTTAGGATATTCTTCCAAGTCGTATATGGCAGGGTATGGATGTCCACAGTTTTTGACAGGAGGGATAGCGTATCCACCTCCAGCTATTTGCATTTGCTGGGCAATCATGGCTTGAATCTCCTTCCGGGATATTCCCGTTGGTTCAGCCTCCACTTCTATGGTTCTATGTGGATGGGGTTTAGAATCGACAGGTTGTTTCCCCTTATGATTGCTTTTGGTACTGTGGACCCCCTCTTGACGGGAGCTACCAGCTTTGAAATTGGCGTCTTGTGATTCTTGTAATGACTTAACCGCCTTAATCAATTCTTCATTCTGCTTTAGCATGGTAGCGATTAGCTCCCGTTGCCTAATCAGCTCTTCATCCCGTGCCTCGATGTGGCCTTTTAATACTTCTATTTCATCGATAGGCATTTCGGGACGTGTTTCAACGTCATCTTCATTATCGAAGAGATCAGGGTTTTCGTTGTGGTCTTCCCCTTCCCTGCTATTACCTTCGGGGTTGACTCTCTTGGGTGGTCTCCCTTTTCTACCATTATTCTTATTGGTATTGGTGACGTGAGCTTGATTAGGCGGGGACTGGTCGTCCTGGACCATATTCACCTCACCATCAGTATCTGGATCAGTATCGTAGCTTATACTGATGGTATTGACTGAGAAGTGCTCTTCATAGCGAGCGGTTCTTCTCTTCTTCTTCGCTTGGTCAGGGGCAGTTATTTTTAGGTTATTGAGTGGTATTCTCGAGCCTAATCGGCTGAATACACTCTTTTGACCTAATCGGCCGAACACGCTCTCGGGCGGAGCGTTGGACCTGCCGGCCTTGCTGGGCTGGGCTTGAGACTTGGGTTTTGTTGGCTGGGAACCCTTCGGGACCCACACCTGCTGGGTGCTAGGTGTTGCCTTTGGTGTATACCTCCTTGAGTTCGGAGTGGAGGCAATGGCTTGCGGCTGAGCCATGCCTTGAGATTGGTTGGGGCGGGAGACGTATTGTCTCGACCTAGCGTTTTTAACGCTCTTCCTCTGTTTGAGGGCCCTGTGAGCCTTATAAATGGCTTCTGCAGGGGCTTGAGACTTGTTCTGGCGGCGCTGAGGCCTTTGAGTTGGGCGAGGTGTGGGCTTAGGCACCTCCCATGCCTGGCGGAGCTGGCCCGTGGCCGAGTTCTTGGCCACTATTCGGAGAGCTGTGAATTTATTGGAGACTGGGACAGCTGGCCTAGCCACCAGCTGATTTTGGTATGCGTCCAGGGCCCTCTTCCTGGATGCTTGGGAGTCGCGGGCAGTCTGGGCTGCTGCCTTTGAGGCCATCTTCTTAGACGGGCGCCTTCTCCTCTTTGGGGAGGCAGTAGGAGAGGCCATGACATTGTTAGAAATGCCCTTAGGAGTCAGGGTGATTGAGTCCTCCTCCTCGTCCTGAATAGAGATCTGGACGGTCGCGGGAGTGAAGGCGGCCACTGGAGCTGGGCCGTAGATAGTAAGTTCTTGCGGGATGGTCCCGAAGAACATGAATAGTTTGCCCTCTGGGCTCTGTGCAGGCATGACGGTGTAGGGAGCAAGGTTGAAGTTTCCAAAGTATGCCATTTCCTGCAAAAACAAAAATACTTGAAAATCATTAGTCATTTTAGCACATAGAAGACCACTTGTACCTCTTAAGTATTCTATTTGCCTCTCTCTTTCAGAGATAAGAGGAGAATCTAGGTCCCACCGGGCGTGCCAGATCCTGTGCGACCCTTTTTCGCGCGCCGCCGCACCGCCGCCGGGCGATGGGTTCTGCGGAAGAAGGACACGGAGATCCCTCCCGGATATGCATCCAAAATCTTATGTTCCCTGAGTTTATTTTGATAGTCCCACCGGGCGTGCCAGATCCTGTGCGACCCTTTTTCGCGCGCCGCCGCACCGCCGCCGGGCGATGGGTTCTGCGGAAGAAGGACACGGAGATCCCTCCCGAGCGTGCATCTGTATGGGTGTCGGCCGATTCTGCCGTTAAGAGATATTTGGATGCACATTCAGGGGGTTTTTTAGTGATTGTGAGTTCTTGTAGATTCCGGTGGGCGCAAGCCCCCACCGTTAATTACCCTGGGCTACGAACCTCGAGGCACCTCTGGATCTTTGAAAGAGAGAAGCAAATAGTATAGTTAAGAGATGGGCAAGTGGTCGTCTAAGTTTATAAAAATGGATCTACGGAAGATGAACCTACCAACAGACCGGTTCAATCTAGGGAAGACAAAACCTACAAACAGATCGGTTTTATCCTATGGGGGACGAACCTACAAACAGACCGGTTCAGTCCATGCCTCCTCGAGATGTAACCTTACCAACAGACCAGGTTAATCTCTTCATAGGGGGCTTGAGGTGAGTCTACATACAGACCGACTCGACCTCTGTTGATCTAGAAGATAAACCTACAAACAGACCGGTTCAATCTTAACTAGTCAACAACCAATCACACAAAATACAACTCGAAGCACTGAGCCGGTTGATCTTGAGGTTGGTGAATCAGGAGAAGGGTGGCTATGGCCCACGTATTTCTTCTCACTGATCTTCTAGATCATGAATTCGTAGCACTAAGCCGATTCATAAACCTAGGAAACACAATTGCACACAATGCCAAACCTGAAGCGCTGGGCCAGTTCAACATTGAGGCATGTGTTAGTGAAGGAACCTACCTACAGAACGGTTCACATTCACTGTTTTGTGGATGAATCTACCAACAGACCGATTCAATCTCACATTCTCGGGGAATGAGTTGGGAGACAAACTCGTCGATGAACGAGTTCAGTCTTGCCAGCTCAAACGGTCATGAATTACTTGTTCATGACACCGAGTCATTAAGATGTCACTTCGCTCGGACATCGTAATGTTTTTCATCTTCAAAGTCGACATATCTCTCCATGCTGATGTCGTAGCTTTGGTCAATCTTCAACGAACGTCGAGATGTTCTTGTCTCGACTAATCATCCTATGTGTTGCATTACTTGTGCAAAATTACTATGTAGCCCTACACCCCTTGTGTGAGCATATTCAATCATGAGTTACTTGCCCATGGCAGCGAGTCATTAAGATGTCACCTCTCTAGGACATCTTAATGTTCTTCTTCTCCAAAGTCAACGTATATCTTCACGTTAGTATCGTAGCTTTGGTTATTCTTCATCAAATATCAAGATGTTCCTGTCTCGATGTATCTTCTCAGGTTGCTATCGAAGCCTTAATCTTCTCACGTCAAGATGTTCTTGTCTCAACGCGTCTTCTTCATATTGCTATCGAATCCTTAATCATCCTACGTCAAGATGTTCTTGTCTCAACGTATCTTGTTATTCTTCATCAAGTGTCGAGATGTTCTTGTCCCGACGTATCTCCTCATGTTGTCATTACAACCTTAGTTATCCTCCGTCAAGGTTTTCTCGTTTTGACTAATCATTCTAAATGTGGCTCTACACTCCTCATGTGAGCATGTTTATTCATTTCTAAAATGCACAAAGTCCTTTATTCCTATTATGAAGATATATTTATTTATTATTATTATTGTTATTATTATTATTATTATATTATATTTTTATTATCATTATTATTTTTATTATTATTATTATTTTTTTATTTCTTAAACTCCATTTATCTATATAGGAAATTATTTACAAGAATAATAGAAAATGGGTAGCTATTAACTTAGAACTTTATTTATATTTTTGGGATTTTATAATAGCTAAAATAGTAGAATTTTATTTTTATTATTTCTAAACTCTATTTATTCTATAGAAAACCACTCACTAAAATAATAGGAAATAAAATGGCAATGATTTTATTTGTATATATTTTTTTTTAATGTTTGTAATAGCTAAAGTAATAGGATTTTATTATTATATTCTATTATATTGAAATACTATTCATTATGTAAGAATCATTTACAAAACTAAAAAGGTGGTTAGCTATACTATTTTACCATTATTATTTTTATTATATTTTTTTTATTTTTAATATCTATAATAGCTAAAAAGAAATCATTACTAATATTCTATTCTATTTATTATACTATTCATTATATCTATTTCTATTATTCCTATTTATTATCTATATAAAAGTATAAGATTTTATTACTAGTCATAAGGGATGAAATTCATTATGTTTTTATTATAACTATTATTTTATTACATTTTATTCATCAAAAGTATATTTTTTGTATATTTGTATAGAAATAACAAAAGAAATACAATTCATATTATAAAAGAAAATGTATTTTACTATTTATTACCATAGTAGTATATTTTTGTTTATTTTGTGATATTTATTTTTATTATTCTTTCTACAGAAAATATCAATATAATATCTATTATTATATTTTTATTATTTTTTATTATTTATCAAAGAATATGGCTAATCTCACTATTTATTATAGTATACTACTATCATCATTATTATTTCATGGAAAATCACTTGAAAAATCACTAAAATATATCTAATTATTATTTATGATTTTTATTTGTATTTTTGGAATTTTTATAGCATTTAAAATGGCAAGTCAAAGCTAGGTCAACTATATCAATATATGTGATGCATTTTGCTTTTAAATTGTTTTATTGTGATTATATTTTTAAAACTGGAATATTATTGTATAGAAAAATAATATGAAAAATAAGAAAATTTTAGAAACAAATTTGAGTCAATTTGGAGTTCAATAGCATTTTCAAATCATTTATTCACCCTATATTATTACTATTCTGTTATTATTTAATTACTGGGCCTAATCTGGGCCGCCAGATCTATATCAAGATCAGCGCCTATCTTTCATTTAACTCTATTCTTATTTGGGCCGCTGGATTCGCTTCAAGATTGAGTTGTATTAGATAGACGGCCCAGATTCTTATTAATATCTTTATTTAATACAGTGCCCCATCTGTATCGTTCAACCTCTTCAAGATTCACGCACTTGTTCTAATATTCGTGCCGCTGCGATTATCTGACCATCTAGTCACAACTCCTTCAAGATTCACGCCAACGACGACGCCGGCGACTGGGGCCACCTCATTCCGATCAGGCGACAGCTTCAGCATCGTCTCATCGCGGAGAATCCATCTATAGCGCACGATTTTTAATCCCTATGATGGATTGTGTGATTCACCAGCGTCGAATAGAACCAGTTGATATTATCCGGTACCGAATCTTGAATCTCGAAAATTCAATCCAATTGACTGTTGTTTCCGTCAATTGAGCACTTAATTCACATCGTGTATGTATGTTGATATATTCTAGCATGATCAAGCTCATTCAAATTAGTGTATACCTTCTCTATTCAAAATGCACCATGGTACCACTCGGTACCGATCAAGAATTTGGTATCAATCATTACATTTCTAAGCAATTGTCCAGATTTCTTTGATCTTTAGACTATACAATTCATCGCCTATGCAGTATACACCAATTCAAACAATCAATTTGAATGATTATAGCATTCAAAGGTGTGATCACTGCATCGGCCTGAATCGTAGCAACAGATTTCAAGAATTCAAATCAATTAATCGATTTAAAGCTGAAATCTTGGAGCAATTGCTTAAAAACATAAAGATTGAGAGGTCAATGACCTTCGATCAATCAAATGTTGCAACAATGAACCAGGAGGCAACTTGGCCTTCGACTGGTTTTCTGACAATCGCAACTCCAATGCTAATCACCCATATTAATCAGAAAAGAAGTGAACAATCATCAAAGAATCCATCTAACTAGTAAGGCGACAGTGTTAGAAGTATTTTAATCAAAGAATTCAAAGAAATTCAATAGAATTCAAAAGAAATCGCAAGTAATTGAGGAACAGTACCAAATTACACTGGAATTGGTCAAAGACAGATACAATTACAACTCAAATTCTCGATTCTTGTCAATTATACTCACCTATCTTTCTCCTCTGTGATTATATCTCCTTGAATCGATTGATAATAGTGGAAAGGGGTGACTGTTTGCCAAGTTCTCAACACTTGTGAGATCAATTGGCTTTCTGGCTTCTCACTTGCTCTCTAAGCTTCTCAGGGATCTTGTAAATGCTCTCAGGATCGTGTGTATGCTTCTGGTTCTTAGTTCCATTCACTGGATAAGGGGTTTATATAGAAATCCATTGGTTTGACCGATTTTGACCATCTCAACCCAATTACACATGGTGCATTATACTCTTCACACTAACTGCTTCCTTGTATGCCTTATGGTCCACTGAACCGAGTCTCCATTGCCTAGCTCATGTGCAACTGCCTAGAGGCAGTTACAAGTTCAATTTATTTACTGATTTGCCACTATTCGGTTCCCATGCTCTTGCAAGCCTCTCTAGCCTCTTCTAGATCCTTCCAGACCCCATACCATGTCTATATAAGCTGCTAGCATGCTCCCTTGATCCCATTTTACAGAATTGATCTCAATTCACATCTTTTCTCTCATTACAAGCCATAATCAAGCTTCAATCTTTCATTCCAATTCCTTGCTTGTTTCTTCTGTCTCAAAGCTTCATCATCATCAACTCAGTGTCAGGCAACTCCCTGTGCTCTCATCTAGTCGATTTGCAAGCTCCATCACAGTGTTTGATCAACTCACTTCTAGGCCGAATTGTGAATTGGTGCAACTCCTACATCCAGCATTTATCTCCTCGCAATTGTCACTCTAACACCATCGCCTGAGGTCCTAGAAGCTCTCCCAGCCATCAATTGCAAGTTTTGATCTTCAATTGGCAAGTTCAAAGTTTTGACCCGAGGTGTTGCTTCTTACCATTTCTTTCTCTGTGCTTTATCAATTTAAAATCTAATTATATGCACATGCTCTCCTTTGTATGCTGTAGCTGAGGCTAGAAGCAATTGATCTGAAACTCAACCTTTCACTCGATCTCCATTGATGATGCCTTCGAGTTCTTCTGCTGTCGAGAGGAAGAAGAAGAGAAGGAGAGAGAAGAAGGAGGGAGCGGCCGCTTCAGCGCCTGCGCCTGGCGCGCATGAGCCGAGGCAGAGGAGAAAGAAGGTGCAGCGTGCGCCAGGTGCATACTTCTTTTTATTTCAAATTTAAATCTCTGCAAATGTTTCCATATAGAACTGGTTTGTAGTTTGCTTATGCACCATAGGTTCATAGATCTGACAATGGGCCCCATCTGTAGGATTACTGAGTCTAGGCGCATAGTAATGGGTTAATGGTTGATTAGTGCATAGTTTGGGTTAATTGATATGATATGGCATGTTGTGATTGGCCCATTAGTTTAATCATCTTCCTTTATCTCTGATTATCCATTAACCAATGCTGAGGTGGCCTTATAGTATGGTGCCATGTGGCACAGGGCTAGGTGAAGTGGCCTCCTCTGGCTGTGCCATGTGGCATGGGGTTGGATGAAGTGGCCCTGCTGTATGGTGCCATGTGGCAATGGAGTGATGAGGTGGCCCACTGGCTGTCTGCCACGTGGCACTTAGGTGGGGCCCACCTGTCAGTGACTCATACCTGGGTGGGGCCCACTTGCTGACATGGCCCAATGAGAGGCTGCCACGTGGCACACCCTCTCTCTTCGGTTATTTTATGCCTCCTGTGTTTATTGCACCCAGTTTGTACCCAGAGCTGCTATCATCCCCAACTTGTACCCAGATCTGCTCTGATCAAATCTCAGCCTTTGATTAATCCATTTATTCTGCCTTTATTTTCTCTGAATTTATTCTGATAGCTCCACTTATCCAAAAATCATGAAAATTTCACCAAAAATCCCTAAATTCATGATGATCATCCCTGTAATTTTTAATTCCATCTTTACCCCTCCTTCTCTGGATTAAAAATTCTTTTATTCATAAAACCCTATTATTCCTTATGAATTAATCCCTAATCTCAATTGTAGCTCAATGTCTCTGCCAATTATCTCCCTCTTGCAGAAACCACCCTAACTAAATATCAATTAGACTTATATTGATATTTATTAGGGCTTGATTTGATCAAATGCTGACTACTTATCAGCAATTAATACAAATCTAGACTTGATCAGATGGTTGCTCCCAGCTTTGGCACCTGATCAGTCTTGTGAAATTGACTTTCAATCCCTTAACATGAGGGTGACTTGGTCAAATAACTGACTACTTATCAGTAATTGACACAAATCAAAGCATGGTTAGGTGGTTGCTCGCAGCTTTGGCACCAGGTCAGCCTTGAAAGCAAAATCACATTTGGAATTTCTCATGATTAGTTGCATCAAAATGCTAGCTTGGCATTGACATCATTTCATGTAGCATAGGGATTATACTGCTTCAGCTCCTTTCTAGGGTTAGCTTCAAAGGCAGATTTCTAAGGTTCAATTCTGACCCTCTTCAATAGGTCACTGAGGTGTGGGATCCACCTGTCAGTGAGAATGGTCATATGGACGACTCATCAGATAGGCTATGCTATTAGGTTCATCTACAAGGGACTGCCATGTGGGTCCCACTTGTCAGAAAAGGTATAATCACATGGTGACACCCAAGAGGTCTCCTCTCTCCCTCGATCTTCTTGGGTGTCACACATGCTGAGTGGATAGAGAATAGCGGGGTATTTATACTCTTCACTTTGCGCTCAGCATTCCATTGTGGGACTAATGGATTTGTTCCGGGATTATGCAGCGACTTTTCCTGATCAGTGGGCCATCTTTCCACTGCTCTCTCTCTTCCCCCTTTTTCTTATGATTTATCATTATTCATCAATTTATTTTCATTTATTTATCTACTCATCCTTGAAATCTTTTCAAGGGTAAACAAGAAATAATAAATTCAAATATTAACAAATATTATATTAGCCTAGTGATACAAATTAAATATATAAATTATGTAGTTAATATTCTATAATATATTATTTGTCATAACTTAACATTAATTTTGTATTAACTTGGTTTCGACAGAACTACATCATTCAAAAGATATTGATTTATTTAATTCATCGTTTCGCAGTTTGCTTGATCAAATTTCACTGAACAAATTTCATTCGATTTGAAGTGAATTTATCAATTGGACACTATCAGCCGTTTGATAAGCGTAATAAAACTAAAATGAAGTAAAATTAGCTCACCTTGAAGTAATGATATTTGATAACAATAAAGTAAATAAATTGAGTATTTTGTGTAAAAAAATATTGAAAGAAAAAAATTATTTCTTTAATTTTGAAGTATATATAAAAATACTTTAACTTCAGTCAACCTTAAATCACTTCCATTTAATATTTAAAACGTTTTAAAATGCTTACTATATTTTTACTACATTATCAAATAAGGCATTACCGTATACAAGTATTTGTGAGAAACCTATTGTACTATTCAGTTTTTTAAAGTTAAAATCAGGCATAAATTCTGTAAGGCCCAGCAAACTATGATTAAACTTTGAGTGGCTGTTTTTTGTTTGAGATAATTAATAGTCTCCGTCTCCTTTTAAGAGATAGAAAAAGGTTCTCGCTTCAGAGTGCAAATCATTGTCAAGGCACTTATTTTGTTGTTATATGGTTCCAATCGTCAAATTCACGTGCCCCTTTGTATCTTATAAATAACGAGGTGCTAATGGGTAACAAATGAGGATAAATAAATGCATATTAATGACAAACAAAATTAACACGTCGTCTATGACGTTTTCAATTTCATCGTCAGAATTCGTTAAAAGTTAAATCCCACAGAAGTATTCCTGACACTATTACTTTCATCGTTAGATAATATTACTATCTTTGTGAAGATAATTTGTGTCGAAGTTATAATTTCCTTTTAATTTTGTTTGTTACATAAAATAATGCATAATTTAGGAATATAATTGCTCTACTATATTTCATTTTTTTAGATTACCATCAATTATGAATTATAACTTTTTTTAATTCTGAATGTCAATTTTCCTCTTAGTCCTGTATTTATTTTATATTAATTATATATTTATAATTAAAATTTACATTAATTACTAGATTATCTTCATTTTTTTTCATTCTTTTAACATAAAGATATGATTTTTATATTTTTAAAAAAATTACCGTAATAACGCACAAATAACGCACAGACAAGATACTAATTATATAATACTTAAAATTAATTATACAATTAACAATAATTAATAGTATGTTTCTTAAAATATGTATAAATTAATTAATTAATATTTAATTATTTTATTCATATCAGGTTGAGTCACTAAAACCCCGATTATAATCAAATCGGATTTGGCTAAGTAAAAAAAATAATGATGACTCAGCCCATTGACTCCCCTGCTAGATCCGAATTTTAGATGTCTTTTTCCATAAATAATTTTAAAAAAAATAATACTATAAACAACCTAGAAAATTCTGATCATTTTATAATAAAAATAGACATTATATAGTAAATTATCTGCTGAAAGTTAATTATCATTGATTACATTATTTTAGTGGCGAAAAAATGAGGTTTTCAAAATGAAATTTCCAAAATAAATTAATTATTAAGTACAAGCTTGAAATCTTACTTGATATTACGCTAAAAAACTGTGGTGCCTGTACTGAACTAGAGTATGCTGCTAATTTGATTTTTAAGATATTTAAAGAAAATAATTCCAGCCTAGAGTTCTTCCTATTCTGACATTGACCATTTGACCTCATTATTAAGACCTCATTTTTTAATGTCTCGATCAGAGCACTACTATCTCATTATTCCAGATGCCCGCTCGTTACTCCTGTTAATCACGAGGTCAATTTCAATTTCTTTTTTTATTCGATTAGCTCTCCATCTTTGCAAATTGGCACTTAAATTCTAATAGTATATAGAATACTTTCACACACTTTAACTTGTTCCATTATCAGGAGTGTTCTATGGCCCTGCAAAGCATATTGGGACCGATTACCGTATGGAATCTTTTTATGCCCTTCTAATATTTTATATAAATTAGCAAAGAATCTGTTTTATTTAAGGTTATAATTTGATTCTTAACATAATAAATATTATGTAATTGACTAATATATTTATATCTAGTGTTTTATTAATTTGCTTAATTATTTATACTTTGATGTCGGAAAAGAAATATAAATATCATCTGTAAAAATAACTTCATTTGTAATTTTTGAAAAGTTTTGATATTTATCTTTCTCATAAGCGTATAATTAAAACTTCAAAAAAACTCTTTTAGTCATTACATTCTCTACTTTTCTTAAAGTAATATATAATATTTTCACTTCTATCTGACATTGAATAAATGAAGGCTTCCAATACATGCACGTTTTATAATAATTATAGATAAGACTTAGATGTGAAAGGAGAAAAGAAACAATTTTTTTTCTTTTTATTTTTTAATTTAGATTCTTATATTATTAGAGGTTGTGTTGGCATCTAATTATTCTTTTACGATGTTAATGTTCCCTCTCATAATTTATTAAAACTTCAACTCATAACTTTAGTATAATAATGATGTCATTGGTTATCTGTGTTGGACACAATATTTTTCTTTTTCTTTTGAAGTGGCAGGCATTACACACAGTATTTTTTTTAACTAATTTTCACAAAATCACAACTTTTGATTTAGTTATTGACGTACATGGACTAAAAATACTATTTTTTTCGACTGATCAAATGATTTTGGAATGCTATATATAGAGCATTTCTATCATACCGATAGTCACATGAAGTGTAGCAAATCTTCCTTGATTAATTTGTTTCTAGCAATGTACTCCATGCATGAACAGCAAGACGCGTGCGGGAGCGTCTCCTCTTAAAAGACAAAAAGGGTTCTCCAAAGGCCTTTCCATTGTTTCCAAGTTCCAACCAGCCTCAGTTTCTTTGGTTCTTTCTGTCGTCGACCTTTCTTTCAGTCTAGGGAGTAGGAACTAAGTGAGTTGATTGAAAGACGGAAGCAAGTACGCAGCTATCTCAGCTGTCTCACTCAAGAAATAATAGAATTAACATTAATTTAATTAATACATACAATCAACTCGTTGATCTTACTTGTTGTCAAAATTAGCATTCATGATCTCCATGATCTTACTAATTTTGATCGGGTCTTATGGCTATAAAAAAGCAGGATCTCTAAAGCAGCAACACACAACAAATTAGGATAGCCATTTTTTCTAGTCCATTAAAGTAAAGTAATGTTAGAGTTTTGAGAATTTGTTCGGATACAGAACTCACAATTAAGATCAGTGTTGTAATTCTTAGAAGATCTCGAGTGCCAATTTTCAACGGGAACTTGTTAGATTCCGATTAAGTGTCGGATGATAAAAGACCTTAGAAATGAAAGATAAATGTCCCATATTTTATTTCTTCTAGATGGTCCTTAAGTTGCGGTAAATTCACCAACAATATTGCCCAAGTAGAATTGGAAATTTGGGTTATAAAATTAAAAATTCCAAAATGCTGGTTAATGACTCCATCATATGTACTTTTATGCATCCACGTAATTCCAAAGTTCCTTGTTGGTCTCCCCCGCTTGCCGGGCGAACAGTCTCTGCGGATATTTTCTGTGCGGAGATCACTGTAGGGAAATCACAACGGCTCAAAAAAATCATAACGGTTATGGAAAAGTCTAAACACGAATTTTGATGCACGGGGCTGTTTATTACTGTTAAATCATAACCGTTTATAAATGATCGGACCGCTCAAATCAAAAGAACCGCACTTGCAGAGCTTTTTCAGCTCCGCGGGTGATATGTTCCCGCGCTTGCCTCATCTCCAATTGTATGCCCTGTGCTACAAAATTGGTCAGCCTTTGATGTATCAAGCTACTCTTCGTTTTGTTATTTTATTTTTCTTTTCTTTTTTTTTTATGATAATGTTTGCATTTCAATTCCTATATGGTTTCTCTCCGTTTCTTTTCCCTTCTTCCCTAATCCATATCATTTTTTAAATTTTACTTAATGAAATTTAATTAGCAGGAATTCACCTGCAACCTTAAAAAGATATTATCACAACTCGATATTATTAATACATAAAGAGCGTTAAACTTTTGAGTTTTTCACTATTAATTTTGTTTAATTATTTTTTCATCTACTTGAATCCATATGTTTATATATAATTTTCTTCTCTCCTCATTTAAAGTAATATGTGTAATATATTTAAAGTGAAACATAAATCTTAAAATGATCCAAATATTTTATACAATACTTTATAGATTATTTTTATGTTTAATTATCATTATTATTTAGCATTTAAATAATATTATATCTAAATTTACTTTAATATAAAATTTTGTTAAATGAATATTGCACTAAATAATTTCTTTTAATTTATTATTTTACAAAGCATACTTAAATTTAATAAGTTTTCTTTAGATATTTTGTAGGATTCTATGAAGGTTTAAGCAATTGATCAAGATGGATGTCAGAAGAAGCCTTTGAAGATGTATTTAAAGACTTGGGATTATTATTGTGCAAGGTGTGATTCAATAACTTAATTTTTTGAATCAATAAACAAGAGAAATAATTTTTTTTTTCGATGTAAACCATTATAACACTTGGAAATAGTTATGGTTCAGCTTGAAAAACTCAATATTTTTCTAAGACAGAAAACTTCATAAAATTATTAAATGCTATCATTGGGTAATAATTGGAAAACATTTTCTGAATCTTGAGTGCTCACTTACTCTCTCTTTTTTAATAATTTTTAGTCTTCTTGTTACTAGACTCGTAAAGAAGCTAAAACTTTAATTATAAAATACTTTTGGTATTAATAAAATCAGCACTCCATTAATGCAGTGGGTCCTGAAGAGATAGATTTTATATCGAACTCCGTTAAAAATCTTTGTTTTCTTTAAATTTTTAGTACTTAAATTTTACTATATTTTTTCTTTCTCCATCAATTATCATCTACAAGTTATTCTCTCAAGGTTGCCGATATATTATTTTATACTTATTATTTTTTCATAACAATTAGTATTTGATCGATTCTCTCATTCTTGCATCTTTGATCATCTTGCTGAAAAGTTTTTAACTAAGTTGTAGTTCACTCTCTTATTAATTTTTATATTAGTCTATTCTTTGTGTTCTTATAGTTGATACCTACTTACATACCAGTTTACTCTTTGACTTGACCACCCTTAGGATTTGGTTAATACCACCTCTAATCTTAATTTCTACAACTAGCATGGAATCGGCCATTGTGCAAATTCTTCTAATTTTAAAATATTTATATCTAGAACTAATTTTATTATAAATAAATAATATATTTACTTAGATATAAATATAAAAGATGATATAAAAAATATAGTATATTTTTTCAAGTGTGATTGTACAATGGGTAGTTTTCTGTTTTACAATGAAACTTAATAATTTTTTATGTTTAATTTATTTGATATATAACTTTTTTTAGTATAAATGCATGATAAAAATAGCAAATGAAATGGAGAGAAAAATGAGTTTGACATAAATCTGAACTATTAATATTTAAAAATATTAATCTGCACCATTTGATTACGGGTGTTTTAGTTATTTAAACAAAGCTGAAAAGCTAAATATTAATGGATAAATCTAATACATATGTTCTTTATAATATAATATAAATATATTTAAAAAATTTTATTGCTACTCTTTTCTCATGTTGTATTATTGTTTAAACATGAATCTCTATGTAATCTTTGACATGATCTGTGGCTAAACATCCTACTAGGGGTCTAGATGTAAACTCGATGACTAGGATGAAATCTAAGTTACAGCTTTGGTTAGTCAATTTTCTGGTTGAATGATGCGATACTGAGACTAGTGTCAACATATTAGCTGTAACTCTTTGATCAATCATCAATGATTATTAAATGATTAATTATAAAGCACTAAATTGATTTGTGGTCAAAATTATTATAGACCCAGTAACAATTGATCAAATTAGTTGCATCAATTTCTTCCCCATTCAGATACACGTATATCAAAACTAAACTCATAGGTCTTTAATAAGCTTAATAAATCTATTATATTAAAATTTATGGGATACAAGAATTTTTTTTAGATTTTAGTTTACATTTATTGGATTTTTTTAAAGGGGTCCGACTTTCATATACAAATATTAATTATTTTATTAATATTTAAGAGTCATTTTTTTTAAATCTAAGATAAATACTTGGCAGTTTCAAAAAGTAAAAAAAAATTATCAATCGCATAAGATTTTGATATGAAGAATTTATTGAACAATGATTTGATATTTTTTTAATTAACCTAACGAAAAGTCTTCGTGAGATTAAACTCATGCTAGCTCCATTCCAAAATTAATATATATTTAATTATTCATATTAAAAACTTTTCGTGAGATTAAACTCATGCTAGCTCCATTCCAAAATTAATATATATTTAATTATTCATATTAAAAATATTGAAGCTGAATAATACATTCAATGTAAATTTACATGATAAAATCATTAATATAAATAATAACTTATGTAATATGTGAATAATAAAACTCATGTCGATTGTATTGATTTTAATGTCGATTGTAATATCTTGGTAACATTTTCCAACAATAAAACCTTGCATAGTCAGATCCAACTAAATGGCAAAACCTGATCTGACCATTCTTATGCCAAAGTTTGGGGCAACTGACTTGGACGCAATTGGTCATAGGTCAATGGCTGAAAACTATGCACGTGTGAAAATACTCTCCATAGGAAAACAATATTTATAGTGGATTTCTCTTTGCAATAAACAAATTAATTATTCCTGTTCCTTTCTCCATGACTCCATCTCTATAAGACTAACTATTTCCCTACCTATCCTGCCGCCTCTAGTAAATACAGTAATATATATATTCTATATAATATGAAGATTGAGATCGTTTTTTGTCTCAACAGGATATTTTCTAAGGCATATTGATTTCGTGGCTGCGTGTGTTGATGTCTTTTCATTCAGTTCGTTTCATGTTTGTTATATGTATCATTGCTTCGCGTTTGTTGTATGTATGTACCACACCGTTGATTCACTCAATGTCTTTCTAAATGGAATTTTATATAGATGGAAAATAATATGCCATATGAAGTATGCACAATCTATATATTTTTATGTACGCATGTAAAAAATAACTATTAGCAATAGCAGGCACGATAGATATAGACTTTTTAAACGAAAATTTTCAGAAAGTGGCTTGAGAATATGCCCCACATATATATATATATATATATATATATATATATATATGAGGATTAAACCTCAAAATGTTCCTAGCAATGATAGATATAGAATTTTTTTAAGTCGTTTGCCCTATTGATATTTCATTGAACATTATGAAAAATATTTACAGGATTATCACTACAACAAAACAGATATTTAACAACGATTATTGATAAAATTTAACAATAGTTCTTGGACCATTATTAAAGGCGATATTAGAAAAGTCTCTAAATAATTGTTGTCAAATCCGTTTCAAAATCCCAACTGTTCAGAATTAAAAAAAAAACATGATTTTATGCCAGAACCGTTATTAAACATTGTGACATATATATTATTCATTTAATAATTAATATAAAAAATTATAATTATGTATCCAATAAAAAAAAATATAAGAATACATCTTTCTCATGCAATACTATAAGAATCTATACAATTTCTAATAAAAAAATTAGAAAAAAAAAACTAAAAATTTCAAAGACATTTTTGACCTTAAAGATGAGGGTTTTTTGCCCTAAAAATGACTAATGACATAAGAGGTTATCCTATAGTTCTCATCGTAAATTTTCCGTGACCATATAGCACGCTTTTATCGGAGTTTTCCATCAAAAATTATAATTATTTGAAGTTGAGATAGTCGAATTTTAATTTTTATTTCTTCTATCTCTCATCTTTTTCTCTCTTTGTCCTTCATCTCTCATTTATATATGAAACATATGGTAAAGGAGATGATAATCTATCAGATTTTTTTTTGAATTTTGATTTTTGGATCATTGAATTT
Source organism: Schoenoplectus triqueter (assembly GCA_964058805.1). Lineage (NCBI taxonomy): Eukaryota > Viridiplantae > Streptophyta > Magnoliopsida > Poales > Cyperaceae > Schoenoplectus > Schoenoplectus triqueter. The sequence continues at coordinate 23,482 of CAXKVV010002058.1, forward strand.
GGGTGAACAAACGGTGAGATAAAAAATATAGCAATCCGTGGGATAAATATCATTGGTGGATAGAGTCCTTGTCAGAGCCAAAAAACAAAACATTCATTTAACAATTGTTTTGGGCTAAAACAATTATTAAAATAGTGTGTATCATATATGTCAGAGCCAAAAAAAACTTTTTATATGACCTTTAACAACAGTTACTTCAAGGAACTGTTGTTAAAATAGAGCACAATTTATACTATCTCTATCAGAATTCAGAGCACAATTGCATAAAAATCAATGAACTTCAACCACGGTTCTTTTTAGGAATATTTGCTAAATGATGTATTTAATAATGGTTCTTTAAAGGAATCTTTGCTAAAGGTGTGTGCTGCTTTTTGGTATTTTGAGACTGTTTTAACAATATGTTTTTATTAAAAATTATTGTTAAAGAATTTTTTATATTTTAATAACATCATTGACTCATTTTAATATTAAAATTAGTATATAATCATTGTTAGTAACAATGTGTGTTGTTTAAAATCATTTCTCTCACTACTTCTGACAATGCAGTGTTCGAAAAAGAACTGATGCATCGATATCAACAAGATCATACTTTCCTGGCTAAAACATTCAATCAGGGGACTTGACCCTTGGTTGGTTAACCAGTTGAGCATGCCCACTTGGCCCTTTATAGTGCCTATTGCTTCTCTTGTGTTTACTGAACCTGTGCAAAGTGAGAGGATCAGGAACTTTCCATAATCCATTGGTTTGATAGGAAAATAGTCATCTCTTTGTATCACAATCTCCTTTGTCACATGATTTAGAGGAAGAAGTGTCTGACTCGTCAAAAAAAAAGGGGACAAAATGTTCATTAAATTATAATATGCTCGGCTTTTTCTGGTATAACTGGCTTATGAGTGTTGGAAAAACCCCAAAGACGTGAACCAGCTTTAACCTTGAACAACATTCTAATTAAACACAAAGGGGAAAAATGTAAAGTGGGCTCATGGGCTCATGGGCTCATGGGCTTCAACTTAAAGCCTAGAATTCACGACCTGGCCTGGTGCCTTCTTGTGTGAGCCGCGCGTTATCCATTCTCTCTGCTTCGCGTGAGCCGCCTCCATGGACCGCGACAACACCAGAGTGCCAAATGCCAAGTGGGAAGTGAACCGCACCGTAAGTGGGAAGTGGACCGTACCAACACCGGTGTGAATAAACCCCTCCTGTCGACTGGTGGACCGTGCCAACGCCAGACAGAGAGCAGCCAAGAGTCGATCGATTCCCAGAGGAAGAATGTGTGCGCGCTGAACTGCTGATAGTGTAATTTTGGTGATGTTAACAAATTTATTTTTCGGGTCATTTTTTTAATGATCAATTTATTATTTATTATTTATATTAAGTTATGAAGGGAATTTTTATTTTCATGTTTATAATATGTTTATAATCATAAATTTATATTCTCTAATAAATTGATACACAACAAATTCATATAGAAATTAATATGTTTATAATCATAAATTTCGGGAAGAATTTTTTGACTTAATTTAAACAAAAGCCATTGTTAATGGATCCCAACATTTAAACAAAACTTTGGGTTGGTGTGTCACTTAATATTTGTCGGAATGATCTAAGCTAGATTCTTAATGATTAATATCTTGGTTCTCAAGATTTAATTGAATTACGACATAATCAAGCAATCTCGAGTTAGATTGCCTCACTTAAGTAGAATTGGACATATTTTGAGTTATAAAATTAGAAGTTTCAAAATGCTGGTTATTTTTATAAATAAAAATAAAAAATTGAAATTACAAAAGAAAAATTATTTAAAAAAATATATAAAAAAAGAAGAGTCATGGAAAGACATGTACTGAATACAATATTATACAAGTTTCGGTAATTTTTTTGGCCTGCATTAATAGATTTTCAGACTTTCCGACATTACATTATTATTATTTTTTTTCTGTTCAAATGACTTAATGCTCTTCATCAGTATTATGGATATTTCAATAAGTTTTTCATCAAGTACAAAAACTCGTTAATTGGATAAACGTACGAAAA
>CAXKVV010002061.1:0-30854 GCA_964058805.1 Schoenoplectus triqueter
AAGATAATATTATTTTCCCAATGCTTGTAAGGCCTTTTCTCCATACATCTTGAATTTATTCGTTTTGGTAATCTCGGTTTGGATTCAAAATTCGCTTAAAGAAATTAATTAACTTGCCAAAAATCTTCAGCAAGAATTTGCGTGGCCCAATACCAAAAGAATTTCAGCCCAAAGCACCAGCTCTAAACCCAAGTACGAAAGAAAATTTCTTGCATCCGGCCCAATTGTAAAAGACAATTACTTGTATGAGGCCCAATCAAGAATTTCAGCCCAGAAGTACTTCCTGCGCGATCTTGAAGGCCCGAGTGATGTCGCCAAAGCTGAGTCGCGTGAAGTGCCAAGAATCGTTGCCAGTCCAGCAAGAAGTGATCCTTCCTGCGCGCGAATTCTTCCTTCGTCCAGCTGGCTCAACACGCGATGATAGCCAGTCGACAGAACGGAGAATAGAGAGAAGGGGAAGTCACCAGTGGGGCGTATGCGGTCTACTTGCATACGACACCTATGCAGGGTCGTGCGCGGGGTTCGCCAGCAGCGCGGTCACCAGCATGTGTAGGGTTGCGGCGGCTAGGGTCACCGGCGTGTGCAGGGTCGCGGCGGCTAGGGTCACAATTTGAGCCCAGCTGTGATTTTTGGGCTCTGATACGAACTGTCACATACCCAATTGGAATTAGGGTATGATTTGGAGAAATTTGTTGGAATTTTAGATGGAAATGAGTTTATATGAGGTTTTAAAAATAACTAGGATACAAGAAGTAGTAAGCTAATAGTAAAATCAGAAAAGAGATAAATAACCAATTTTTATTTCATTTCTCAACATACCAAGATTACAATGAGAAATAGATATTTATAAAACAATTATCTCATCTAACATTTAAATTTGCTAATTACCCTCCTTTAATAATATCTCCTATATAATTATTTTAAATTGTAACAGGATACAATAAACTTTTCTCTAAAAATAATTATGAAATGAGCACTATATAAAATCCTGGCAAAAATTAAACAGAGCCTCACATTCAAAATATCCATAATGCAAATAGAAAAGAGTAACGCAGCATCTCCACATTCTCCACGTCCCTTGTCCCTTGTCCACCCGTTACAAACCGTAAAACCGAACACCGGTTGAAGCCTCACGTCACGTGGATCACAACTATGCGGGCCCCGCCTGTGCACCGAAATTCCATTTCTATTTCCATTATTATCCAGTCAAAACACGGAAATATGTCGTGGCATCAGCTTCAACACAAAAATCCAGCAACCAAACCCGACCCGGCCCAATTTAACCCAATAAAAAACAAAACCGGGTCCATTAAGCTAGCCTTCCCCTCCTGCTACATACCAGGCTAACAAATCCGTTGAAAATTAAAAAAAATAAAATCACGACAGCAAGTCAATAAAAATAAAAGCAAGAAACGCAATGCTTCTCCATTTTTCACCTCTCCGTTTCTCGTCTCCCCCCACCACTCTCTGTTTCTCCAAATTTAATCCTCTTTCTTCGTCTTCACCCTCTTCGCACCGCCTCTGTTCGCGATCGCTACAGCTCAAGCGCCACTGCGAGCGGACGGTTGGAATGGCCTCTGTCGCTGGGGAAGGCACCTCAGTCGTTCCCTCTTCTTCCACCGAATCAGAGACCATGCCATCAGCGTCAGAGGGGTGCGTGGCAGGTGGTGATAGGCCTCGACTCAAGCTCGAGGAGCTCAAATGGGACCACTCGTTTGTCAGGGAGTTGCCTGGGGACACCAGAACGGATCTCATGTCGAGAGAGGTATCATTTCCCCCCTCCTTTTATTATATTTCATCTACTTTTAGGTGTTAGTGTATTTTGGATGAACTGTCTGTGCCTCATGCTTGTAAAATATGAAATGGTAAAAGCCGCAGAGTTTATTTATATTTATTTAGGCAATTTGGTGTCATCTTGTAGCATTTGCCTGAGTTGATTTGAGCAGTCCCAGTTCTTCCTTTAATGCAATATACAGAAGGGTTAACATAAAATTCATATCCCTAATGTGTACAGTAGTTCCACCATTTCTATTTCTTCAGTGACATTCTAAGTAGTTGCAAAAAAGAAAGTTGTCTGAACTCTAAAATGGATATCTTAAAAATTCTATATTATCCATAGGAAGTTTACTCTTTATTTTTTCTTATTAATCTATAATCATTCTGTTTTCGTTCTAGGTACTGCATGCTTTTTACTCAAAAGTGTCTCCATCTGCGGAAGTGGAAAACCCAAAGCTAGTAGCGTGGTCTCGATCAGTTGCTGACTTGCTTGATTTGGATCCAGAAGAGTGAGTTGTTCATAATCCTTCATTCATTTATCTTGAGATGTGCGGTTACGAAATGCAATCTCCTCATGGTCTGATTTTACCACAAACAAAATGTCTTATAAATATATAACAGGGGAAGGATATATGCATATCATTTATTTTTGTCAGCTACTTTTCATATTCAACAAGAATTTAAATCAGTTCTTCTGTTCTTCTCTATCTGATATGTTTGGCTCGTTGAATATTAACTTTTTGTTAATCCGAGCTTTTCCATGAAGTTGCTAAGTTGTGATGCATGTCTTGTTATTACTTAGTTGTTCCTTGTTGTAAGTTTTGATATTGATTCATTGTACTGGAAATTAAATAAATGTCAATGCTATATCCTGTAAAGTTTTTATAGATATTCTTTTATAGTACAACTGAAAAGGTTCAAGTAGATTTTACTGTGACTGTTTACAGTTTTCACCGTTCAAGATTCCTCTAATGTTGCCTTCCTATGAATTAACAGATTTGAAAGACCTGACTTCCCAATGTTATTCTCTGGTGCAACACCATTGGCGGGATCGTAAGTAATACTCGCCTATATACCAATCAAAATCAATTAAAAGTTTTTGTTGTCCACCACGAATAATTTCATTTCATTAATCATTATCATGTCAGCTCAACATATGCACAGTGCTATGGGGGTCACCAATTTGGCTCCTGGGCTGGTCAGTTGGGTGATGGCCGTGCGATCGCTCTTGGTGAAGTTTTAAATTCAAGAGGGGAGAGATGGGAGTTGCAACTGAAAGGTGCTGGGAAGACCCCATACAGTCGCTTTGCAGATGGTCTGGCGGTGCTTCGGAGTAGCATTCGTGAATTTTTGTGTAGTGAGGCGATGCATGGACTTGGAATACCAACTACACGTGCTCTTTGTTTGGTGACTACTGGGAAATATGTTGTGCGTGACATGTTTTATGAGTACGAATCATCTCATTATAGTGGTTTATTCTTTTCTTCCACTAATATATAATTACTTTTGTATAGTATAAACCAAACTAAAATAAGACTTCTTGTTTCTAATTAAATTTTTATTTACTAAGCTGATAGCTTTCAAATCAGGCAGTACAAATTAAGAAGTTAATTTTAACTGGCTGGATTTTGATTAGTTACGTGGGATGATAAACTCAATAAATTTACTGGCAATGTCATCATTATCCATCAGAATATACTTTTATAATTTACAATCATATGAATGACTAGCATATCACAACTATTGTTAATGATTCTCTAACAAATGTTGCTTTTTGGTTACAAATCAGAAAGCTTCAGATCCATTCTATTTCTTTGTGCATATGTATCATGTACATTTCTTGAAATGCAAAACCCTGTAACAGAATACCAATACCAATAATTGATAGCTATTTGGAGTCTTTGCAGGAATTTTATTTAGAAATAGAATGCTTAAATATATTTATAATTTTGTTTGAATTTTAACTCTTTCCTTGTATATAACAGTGGCAATCGAAAGGAGGAACCTGGTGCAATCGTGTGCCGTGTTGCACAATCGTTCATACGGTTCGGATCTTACCAGATTCATGCATCACGAGGCAAGGAGGACCTTAAACTGATCCGTCAACTGGCTGACTACACAATAAAGCATCACTTTCCGCATCTTGAAAATTTACAACAGAGCAACACCTTGTCTTTTGATGTTCCTGAAGGAGACTCACCTGCAATTGATTTGACCTCAAACAAGTATGCTGGTAATGTCACTCATATGATCGTCATTTATTATTTTACTTGTGTTTTTTGTTCTCTTGTTGTTACTTTTCAAAGAAAAATAGAAAAGATTTTGAGATAGAAGTAAGAGCCTTTTTAAAGGTTTAATATACATTTCCTGATTTTTTGGACAGCCTGGGCAGTTGAGGTGGCTGAGCGAACTGCCTCCCTGATCGCCCGATGGCAGGGTGTTGGTTTTACACATGGTGTACTAAACACAGATAACATGAGTGTGTTGGGCCAGACAATAGACTATGGGCCATTTGGTTTCTTAGATGCATTTGACCCGAGTTATACACCTAACACCACTGATCTGCCTGGGCGGCGGTATTGCTTTGCAAACCAACCTGATGTTGGCTTGTGGAACATAGCACAGTTTGCTACGGCTCTAGCTGCTGGCGAGCTCCTTAACAAAGATGAAGCCAATTATGCCATGGAGAGGTGCTTCTTGTGTTTTATTTACATTTTCAGATGATTTTACTGTAGCAGACTTGACTAGTTTGGTACTTTTGTTCCTTTGGAGCTGATCTCAATTGCAATGGTTTCAGTTAATTTGCAATTTAAGGACAAGTTTCCTAAAATTTTGATAGAGCGAACCATTATGAAAGGAAGCATTGATTTGTCAAACAAAGAATCTTGAGAAACTGAATCATAGTTGCATCATTATGTTACACCCAGAGGTTCTATTTGGAGTTAAATGGTTTTTTTATCATCAGTTGATACTGGCAGATGATTTTGACTCAAATGGTGCCACAATTTAGGATTGTGGTCCTTTAATCTTTCATTGTTTTACTTTGGCAGTAACCAACTTTTATGAGCTTGTTTCAGGTATGGGACAAAGTTTATGGATGAGTACCAGTCAATAATGACTCGAAAGCTTGGCCTGATAAAGTACAACAAGCAGCTTATAAGCCGGCTGTTGAATAATTTGGCAGTGGATAAGGTTGACTACACCAACTTCTTCAGGCTGCTGTCAAATGTGAAGGCTGACCCCACAATCCCAGAGAAAGATTTACTTACCCCACTCAAGGCTGCCTTGTTGGATATTGGAAAGGAGAGAAAAGAAGCTTGGACTAGTTGGCTCCAAACATACATTGAGGAGGTACCTTTTCTTAAAAGTATACTTCTCATGTTCCTCGATACAGATTGGATTAGTTGGTACCGATGCTGTGCTCCTGACTTTGGTAGAGGAGGTGAATGGGAGGAGGGGAAGAGTAAAGGGAGAAAGAGGAGCCATAACCTTGCTCCTGAGATTAAATGATAGGAGGTGAGGAGAGATGAATGAATTCCCTACTCACTTTTTTTGAAGAGTTCTCCTCCTCCTATCCAATCCCTTCCTTCCTTTTTCTTCCTAACTACGGAGCACAGCTAAAAGAGATCAAAACTAGCTTCCTTATATCTGCATGATTTCTGTTTTCTTCATTTTCCTTTTTGTTCCTGATCCTTTTCAGTGCAATCAGCTACTGCAATATCTCATGATACTTAATGTGTAGAAAAATATAAAAGCCTTATAACTATATATATATGCAGCAATACTGTGTTGGTTTGTATAAATGAGCCATAATTAAGGATGTGTTTGTGCTTTTCTGCAAATGGACTTTTAGTAACTAAACCTAATTAAACTCAATAATGTGGAATTTATCAAAATCTGCATCAAACCTCAACGGGGTTCTTCTGCCCTTACGAATCAAATGCAGTTTGGTTAAATTTACCCTCAGTACATTCCTGTCGAAACAAGCAAAAACTAAACAATATAGATTGATATGTCAGTCACCATAGAAGCTCACCATGTCTATTGGTTTTTCTCTCTTTTTAGCTGGTCTCAAGTGGGGTTTCAGATGAAGAGAGAAAAGCTGCTATGAACTCCGTCAATCCCAAATATGTACTCAGAAATTATCTATGCCAGAGTGCAATAGATTCAGCTGAACTGGGCGACTTTGAAGAGGTTCGAAGACTACTCAAGTTGATGGAGCGGCCATATGATGAACAACCTGGCATGGAGAAGTATGCCCGTTTGCCTCCAGCATGGGCATATAGACCTGGTGTATGCATGTTATCCTGCTCTTCCTGAGTTGTGGGCCCCTTGGAAGGCATAATTTCAGCGTTATATACGTGTTCATTTATGTAGGAAATAATCTGTGTAAACAGTTTTTGTTTAGGAAACCAGAGGTAGTCAACAAAGTATGTTGTGCGTGCCTACAGCTTTCTTCTTGTTACTTGTCTTGATTTCTATCTCAGCGGTAGGGTTGGAGTTAATTTTAATATGAATTAAATTAGCCCGGTACAGTCTATAATAGAACACCACAGAATTAAGTTAGCCCGGTATAGTCTATAATAGAATCCCACAGACCAAATTTGCAGATGGGGTATTTCCTTGTTAGACAAGCTTATGCTTGCTTCTTATGATGTTTGATCGGGGATGAAAGCTTGTGACGTGAATTGGAGCTATACAAATTATTAAAAGAGTTTGGATGTTATGCACATATCGAATGTCAAGTGCATATTATTTGTTAATTTTATTTATAAATTAATAAGGTGGGTTGTTCTTCAAGGTTTTTGTTGTTCTTAAGAAGTGAATTTATCTGACTTTTTTTGTAGTCTCAACCATACTTGAGTTTTTTAACAGCGCGATCCAACATGTGTGCAATTGGAATTTGGACTGTCTTCATTAAAAACTTTTCATCTGGAAATATTGTATGCATGTATAGTCTGTGAGAGACACCATCAATGGGAGCTAAATTTATTTGGGAGGGAAAAACAAATTTTGGTTCTGCAAGTATTTGGAAGGATCTTAATTTGCTTTAACACAAATCATGGAGAGGAGAAAGATGAACTGCGCACTGCATTTACATATTCCAGGCCCCTGTGCAAGCCAGCTGGCATGAGAATCGATCTCTACGAAGGCAATTGTGATACGAACTTTAATGAATGCGGCCGTGTCAGACAACTGGTAAAACAATGTGCATAGGTCCGTTGGACTTGACAGGAAATAATATATGCATAATGCATGCAAAATGCAACCACTTAAAGTCTTAAACTGGTGGACTTCATAGTACAAGGTGCTAAACTATGGTTGAAAGTTGGAACACTGTTGACCCTGTTACACAATCAACTTTTCTGACAGGATTTGATTTTTTTTCTCTCTAAAGTAGAATAAATATAAAGTAGCATTCAAATACCTTAATTTTTTTTTGCCTCAAATGTATCTTCATTTTTTTAATTTCTAATAACTCAAAATTTAAATTAAAATATTAAAAAAACTGTTAAATTTGATATAGATCATTTTACTTATGTATAGATTATAAATTATGACATTAGATATTATTTTATGTATCATCAAAAACTGATAAAAATTACATTACTATGATTAATTCCTAGATATTGATTTTATAACTTGTTGATTTACATAAAATGAAATTGAAAAAATGAATAAATTTTTATGTATAAGAAAAAATATAATATAAATGAAATTTAATAATTTTATTTTTATTTTGAGTTATTAAAAATTTAAAAATTATAGACATTTGGAGCCGCCTCGTAAAAATTGTATATTGGGATAATGGGGGGTTCTGGTTTGTATCGGACTGTGGGCTGGTACTGGTACAGTGCTGATCAAGGACGTTTTAAAATCGGGTTCTTCCTCTCTCTCTCTCACTCTCTCTCTCTCTCTCTATATATATATAAATACATATAAATAATCTATATATAGTCACACACACACACACCAGAAACACAAACACGCACTGGTTCTCTCTTACCAGATTTCTGAACTTCGAAACTCCAGCTTCCTTTCAGCTCTACCTCCCAATGGCATCTCCATGGAAGTCTCTAGAAGGCAAGGTGGTGCTGGTCACTGGCGCCTCATCAGGCATAGGCAAGGAGATATGCCTTGACCTGGCACGAGCTGGTTGCCAGGTCGTGGCGGCCGCGAGACGCATCGACCAATTGAAGAAGTTGTGTGATGAGATCAACGGCTGGGATTCAGCCAACAAGGCCACCTCATCGGTCCGAGCAGTTGGCGTGTGGATGGATGTCAGCAAAGAAGAAGGGATCATAGCAGAGGCAGTTAAACGCGCTTGGGATTCGTTCGGGAGAATTGATGCTGTCGTTAATAACGCGGGAATCAGAGGTATATCAATTGTTCTTTTTTTTTTTAATTTTCTTTATTTCATACAATCTTGGAATAATAATAAAAAAATGGTTTTCTCTGTATTGCATATATCTTTTTGGACGTTTTGACCTGACTTTTCTTTTTCATAGGAGGAAGGTTGGGTGGGTTACTTTTATTTTCAACTGAACTTAATTTTCAATCATTGGATGAGACAATTTTTATCTGTTAACTAAGTTGCATATTGAAGGAAGCTAAGCAATCAATACCAGACACCACTTACGAGATTAGAAAAACATTATTAAAAGAACAAAAATATTTAAAATACCAACACATCCTCACCTGCATAATTTTTTTTAATAATCTTTTACTTGAATAAGTTCATGAAAAATAACAAATTTCATATGTTTTTTTGCAGATCTGGGAATTCTTATATAATAAACAGACAAATAAGTTAAAACACCTTAATGTGAATAAATAATTATGCAATAAGTAAGTAATAATTTATAGAAATGTCACAATAAAATTTATACCTTCAAAAAGGATGTACCGAAATGTACGAGATAATATGTGTAAGATTCAGTGCAGCTGTTCCGCTGTTGTCACCAGTTTTCTTCATAGATAATATCAAAATATGATTATGAGAGCTTTGAGCAATTGAGCTGTGAATCTCAAAGTAATGAGAATCTTGAAATACCAACTTGTTATATTATGCTCTTGTCCATTAAAATTAAACTTAATCATATCTTATAATTATCTATTAAAAATTAGACCTATCCACACCCTATCGTTATCCGTTAAAAAATAAGTAACAAAATGGTTATGGATAATAATAACATATAAATTAACTTTATCATCATGTATAAAAAAAAAATCCAAACTTGTTTCTTTCATACTAATACATTATTTTTTTACTAGTATAAAATTAGAATATAAAATATACAATCAATTTCAACTTAGAGTCATTTCAAAACAAATAAATTTTAAAAAATAGTAGCATATGTTGTCAAATTTTTAACCCAAAAATAAAATATATTAAAATAAAAAATATCTTATGTAAATAAAATCTTATGTTGTCTCATCCTATCATTTTAAAAGTACTCTACTAACTATTATTCAAATATTATAATTTATTAAAAGATAACAATTGAAAAGATAATAATTATAATTCATAGTAATTAAATCACATATCATGACAACTAATATAGAGAAAAAAATTATAAAAGATAATTGTATTGAAAATATTATAAGTTATTTCTTAATAATTTTCTCCATAGAACAAGTGAGTATGAAATAACTTTTATCCATACTGTTATCTATTTACTTATTTATGATTTTTTTTATTCATACTCATATTTAATAAATTAACAAAAAAAATTTATCCATATTTGTTTTATCGAATATAATACGGACCGGATAAATGAGTAAGGATATCATGGACGCAGCTACATTTTTGGGAGTAACAGAGAAGCAGTACGTTCAATGAATTTAATGCTAAATTTAGTGAGAGATTTATGGCGTGAGACAAAAAGAATTTGTAGGTTAATTGGCGGAATATATTTTTTGTTTGTCTGGTTTTAATAGTGTGAAGGAAACTATCAACATCAACTGCTAATTATATAGATATTCCGAAACAATTAACATGGGTTTTTAATATTTTATATATAACGAGTGTCATATTCATGAATAATTCGTGTAAATTGACCTCAGAAGGTTGTATGTTGTGCATATAAGCATGTTACACAATGATTAATATAATGGAATCACTCGATCGACGATTGGATGCCTTTGTCAAAATCAAAATTCCGTTTTGCTAAGTGTGTTGACTTGAGTGAGGACTCCTATTTATTCTTTTTCTTCAAGTATTAGTCTTCATATATAAATTAGTTTGTACCGCTGAAATAAGCACCAAAATATAAAACAAACCCAAAACGAAACAGAAATGCAATAACTTTTTTGTCCCATGTGTAAGTACGTATTGGACTTGCTTCATCCTACGAACCTTATTAATTATTGACCTTAGAAAAAAAAACTTACCATTGATTCACTTGTCAAGTTCAATTATTTGCATGGCAATGCCAACATGGAACTAGTACCTCCTGCAGTCTATATATATATATATATATATATATATATATTAATAAAATGCTGACAACAAGTTGATGACCTATGGACTGACATCGTATATTATTAATGTCATTCTCACTATCTTTTAAAAAAAAATCTTTTGTCATTTTCTTGAATATAAAAATGCTGAATTATCAATTATAAATAAAAAAGCCGGCTAAAAATAAATGATGACATCAAGTTGATGACATATGGACTGACATCATTTTTAAAATAGGAAACCACATCACTCACTGCTTCGAGATTTTTTTGATGAATGGACCTGACTAGTGACTCATGACTTGTTCTCCTGTGTTAGTTACCTGAGTCCTTAAGTTGGAAACAAGAAATATATATGGAACATAAGTGTGATATTCATATTACTTCAATTAAGTTAAGTGTAGTGCCATTATAAGGATTTATATATTCACGTGTTTCTGACACACCAAATGAAAAGACCAATAGAACTGAAATCTCCCGATCGATCTAATTAATTTCTGACTTAAATTACCAGACAAGGTGTACTCCGTGCTGGATTGGCCTGAAGACAAATGGAACGACTTGATTGACACAAACCTGACTGGTACATGGCTGGTCACAAAGCACGTATGTAGACGCATGCGTGATGCCAAACTGAGAGGATCAGTGATCAACATTTCATCTATTGTTGGAACTGATCGGGGCCAACTCCCCGGTGCCGCTGGATATGTAGCGTCAAAATCCGGCGTTACCGCCCTCACAAAGGTAATTCACTAGATTCTTTATGTTCCTAGTCATACTGGTAAGTTTCAGATATTTTGCTTAATTATTGACTGTGAGTCCCAAGTTAACCTGAGATTAAAATCTAAAATTCAGGTGATAGCTATGGAACTGGGTGGATTTGGCATTCGGGCAAACTCGATTGCACCTGGTATATTCAAGTCTGAGATAACATCAGCTCTTATGGAGAAGGAATGGCTCCAGCGAGTGTGTGACAGAACAAGTCCTCTGAAGACATATGGTACCACCAACCCAGCTATAACATCCATCATTCGGTACCTGATTCATGACATGTCAGAATATGTTTCTGGCAATAATTTCATAGTCGATGCGGGCACCACCTTGCCGGGTGTGCCCATCTTCTCCTCCCTCTGATAAAAGTCTGAAAGTTAATTATCAGCTTAAAATGTTTTGATGTTTCTGTTGCTATAGTACCTTTCTTTGTGGACATAATAAAATTGTTTTGATAGAACAAAGGTTGTATTTCTTATGCATATATCAGACCCCTCTTTATTTTTTTATGGAGTTATTTTTGGATGAATATGAGAATTAATTTCACGGTTTAAAAAGAAAATCTCTCCTAAAAATATTGGGGTTATCTAATTTAAATATATATAACTTGAGGAATAATGAGTAATGTGGGTGCATGTTATATATGGCGGAGCTATGACCTGCATAAGCCCAAAAAAGAGAACGAATAGAAATATGCTGCAACAAAACATAATTCTAAACGATCAATTCCTTAAAATTTCTTTTATGTTTAATGGAAGTGTCAAACTTATATTTGATGGATGTGCATGTAATAAAATAGTGGATAAAGATTAATATGAGACTCGCTATTAAGAGACATGTTAATTTATTTTACTTTTTTTTAATAAAATAGAGTGATTAAAAAAAAGAAGCAAGTACTAGTTTACAAATTTGATTCGTGATAACCAGTTTTTTTTTTTTTGATGTAGTGATAAAAAATAATATCTTTTCCCTAGTACAGTATGAGGTGATGGATTTGAAATCTGAATGAGATTTTTTTTAATTTATAAAATTTAAAAAATTTACACACATATTTTCTCTAAAAATAAATTTGATTCGAAAGTGATTTAATGATAAAAACTAAGTAGGAGGTCGTAAATTCTAAATCAGGATATGGAGCTTTTATAGACATTAAAAATTGAAAGACTTAATTTTTTTATCTCAAACAAAAAATCGACTCTGAAATTAAATATGTTTTATTATATAAAAATGAAATGTAATTGTAACCGTTGCATCATTATTTAAATTTAATCAAGTTATATTTAATTTATGAATACGGGCAAAATAAAAGGGTGCTTTCGTCTTGGCAATTTATAAAAGGAATCAGCGGTCTGGTATGAAACAAAATAATTATAAACCGTTCAAATTTAAATATAGAATGGTTATAATAAATATTTTTTTGATGTGATAAGAGAATAGTGGTTGATGAATAAAATTTATTATTATTATTATTGATTAATAAACTAAAATTACTCTTTTTTCGGGCTTAAATTAATTTAATGAACAAACAAAATTTTTGAAAAGTGGCTGAACTCGATTCAATCCAAAAAACCCGTCGGATTCGATTTATTTTTTTAGTAAAGTTAAACTGATATAGCTTGATCCAAATCCAATCTGACTCAAAATCAAATTACTTATAATTCAATTAAAATCAATTAAAATTATAAAAAAAAATATAACATATAAATTAGCCCGACTGATCTGAGTCGAATCCGATCAGAACCGGGCGATTGCCACCAATTTTCCAACTCTCTGCGTCTCTACTTTCTGGCATATTATATTATTAATTTATTATTCAATATAAATGGCAGTCTCCAGTTTTACCAGAGTTGTGAATTTCCCCGACATTCCCACTGAGTCCAGTCGATTGTATCGCACGCGTTTAAAAGCGGTACAACCTCCCAAGCGCCAAGCAAGGGGCAATAACTGCCCTCTGTTGCTCTGTCTTTCTATAAAACCCCCACAGGTTCTCAGTTCTCAGTTCTCTGTTCCCATATTTCTCCATTAAATCAAACTTTGAATCTCCACTACAATCCGACTCCTCCAGTGCCTCTCCAATGGCATCTCCGAGCAACCAAGACTCCGCCATGTGCCCTCCATGGAAGTCTCTAAAAGGCAAAGTGGTGATGGTCACTGGCGCGTCCTCGGGTATAGGCAAGGAGATATGCCTTGACCTGGCACGAGCTGGTTGCCTGGTCGTGGCCGCCGCCAGACGGATTGATCAATTGAACAAGCTGTGTGATGAAATCAACGGCTGGGCTTCGGTCAATCAGGCCACCTCACCTGTGCGATCGATAGGCGTGTGGCTGGATGTGAGCAAAGAGGAAGGGATCGTTGCTGAGGCAGTTAAACGCGCATGGGACTCGTTTGGGAGAATTGACGCGCTGGTTAATAACGCAGGAATTAGAGGTAATTAACTAATAGTTTTTTTCTGAAACTTTTATATTATGATTTTGTTAACACCATCTGGGAATTCTATAATTTTTGTTCCTTCAATGTCTATTCATTTCCTTCAATCTTGCGTGATTGTACTAATTGAACTATTAAATTGATCCAAAGACCAAGGGTAGCATTTATCATTTTCATTGTAATTGTTTATTAGGACTTTATTTTGTTAAGCGATACATCATCACATTTTATAAAACTATTACTCTTCAGTCAAGTTGTGAAACTTCTTGACGATTTCAAAAATTCATGTTTAGAAAAATGAAAACAGACATTGACCAGTATCTGAGGTTGGTGTAGTTGCGTTTCTGGACTAACAGAGAATCACTGCATTCAATGAATTTAATGCTAACATTTAGTCAGAAATTTATGATCTGGGAGAATGGATAGGTTCCAGGCCCGTCAGAATTTTTTTTTTAAAAATAGTTCTATAATTATATATATTTCCTGAAAATAACTAGAAATATATACATGTTGAAGTAAATTTTCAAATTTTGTTCCTAAAAAAAAATCCAATTTTTAGTCTGACTGCGCCACTGAATAGACTGGTGGAATAATTTTTTTGTTTGTCTGGTTTTATAAGTGTCAGAGGTACCAGTTTTTGTTGGCTGGTACAGACCAAGTACCAATTATAGGCATTCCAAAACAATTATCATGGACCAACATCAACATGACAATCATTTTTTTTTTTGCAAGAGTCAGTTATATAGTTGTCACATATTTGACTGTCTTTATTTTGCCACATCGGATCACATTTACCATTTAAGGATATTCATATGCTTGTTGTCTCCTTGTTTATCACTAAAAGTAGTATCTTATGCATATAAACATGTTAAGGCATTTTATTTTTTTTAATGGAATCATTTAACAGTTTCATACGTCTATCAAAATTAAAATTTCTTCTGGCTAGTTTCGTAGGTAACAAAATTAAATTCATAAATTGGCTTTTTTGACTCTAACTTTAAGTGAGGTTCCTATTTATTTTTTCTTCACCTATACTCTTCATAGAGCTTGTATTGGTCAACTAAACACCAAAATAATAAAGCAAAAAAACAGAAATTGAAGCCTTTATCTAATGTGTGGCACTTGCTTAGAATTTGTGCTGGTCTACTACTAAAATCTGAAAGAAGCGAACAAACTTTCCATTGACCTGCTTTCTCATGAAATCTTAATAATTATTCGCTTGTTAAGGTCAATTATTTTATATGGCTATACCCACATGAAGCAAGTGCCCACCGTCTAAGAAAATGCTGATTATAACAAGTTGATGACGCATGGGCTCACATCATCATTGAAATAAAACATCACATCATTTAGTGAGAACCCTTTTGTTTGACTTGGCTTTTTCTTGTTGAATGGACCTGACTCTTGACTTGTGTTCCCATTTTGGTCACCTGAGTGGTTGACCAGTGCTAATTTAGAAACAACAAGTATGAAATATGAATGTGTATTCCAAGAACATTACTCTAACATTCTAAGGAGATATCCATGTATTTTCTTAATATTACCTGTTTTTTAAAAATGAAATTCAGAGGAGCGTCAACGACTACCTTTTCATCTTGGGAAATAGGATATTTATTAAATAATAAAATATATGTATTTTCATTTACACTCATTTGCATTTATCTCTAGTTTATAATTGCTTTTCTTTTTCTACTCATTTGCAATTTATCTAAACTCAAATAACAGCCACGTGATAGCCCAACTAACGTCAGAAAAATGATTGAATGACTTTAATTTATGCAATTACACCTCAATTTGTCCCAATTTTAACTGAATGCTCTCTTCTCTATAATTTTGTAACTTAGTCATTTCACCTTAGTTGTTCTCAGAAACCGAACAAGCTAGTAACAGAAACATACCAAATTACCAAAATAATTTTGATCTCCTGACATAATTTCCATCTGACATTACCAGACAAGGTGTACTCTGTATTGGATTGGCCTGAAGAGAAATGGAATGACTTGATGGACACAAACCTGACTGGCACGTGGCTGGTGACAAAACACGTGTGTAGACACATGCGTGATGCTAAATTGAAAGGGTCAGTGATTAACGTTTCGTCTATTGCTGCAATTGATCGTGGACAACTCCCAGGTGGCGCTGCATATGTTGCATCAAAATCTGGCATTACCGCCCTCACTAAGGTAATTCCATTGTTCTTACTCATATTGGGTAAATTTCAAGTAATTTTCTTACTATATTGCTATAAATGCTTATTTGAAAGCTTACTGCTATAATCAGGTAATTACAGAAACCCATATTTTCTTATTTCTGCAACTAGCAATCAAGAAATAGAAAAAAAGGATACATTTGGGCAGTTTTGTTAACAGTGAAATTCAATGATTAGACCTTGAAATTTTCTGAATATCAAGTTGTCCCATTAAAATTTATACTTAAATTTGTCCTGATGCTTGATTTGAATCAATCAGATTACACTTTCTAGTTATTCTCAAACAGATATGTCTGTGAAAACACTGTAATGTCCAGACCAGATCAGGAGTTGGTTTACATTTTTAGATTTTTTGGATAACAATTTAATAAAAAATTATTTATGGTTAACTCACCCTTCTGACAAGGAAAAAAGAAGGTTCAACAAATGAAATCTAAACATTTTCTTACAAAGTTCTGACACAGTATACCCCACCAAGATGTTGACTATTAATGTTTTGCCTCCCGAGTCCTGAGTTAACATGAGATATAAATCTTTTCAGGTGATTGCTATGGAACTGGGTGAATTTGGTATTAGGGCAAACTCTATCGCGCCCGGTTTATTCAAATCTGAAATCACAGCAGGTCTGCTGGAGAAGGAATGGCTCCAGCGAGTGTGTGAAAGAACAACCCCTCTAAGGACATATGGTAGTATCAACCCAGCTATAACATCCATCATTCGGTACTTGATTCATGACTTGTCAGAATATGTGTCTGGCAATAATTTCATAGTCGATGCGGGCGCCACCTTGCCGGGTGTGCCCATTTTCTCCTCCCTCTGATGATAAAAGTTTTGAAGTTTTTTAATTGATAAGAGATAAAAATTTTGTGGTCTGTTTGGATGATGTGGTAACATAATAAAGTTTTTTTTATTTAATAGTTCATCATCCTCATTATTATCATTGATATTTGAGATCTTTGATGTTATGCTTTCCGATGATGTTTTATTTCTAGCCTACTTCAATTTATTTGAGATAAAAGACTTTGTTGTTGCTGTTGTTGTGTAATAGTTTGTTTGAGAATCATTGTAGCTGTTAAGCCCACGTAATATTTAATCAGTTAAAACTTATGAGCTGAGTAAAATGATAATGGCAACCAACAATTTTTAGTGAACTAAAACAAATAAAATAACCATTTTACTCAAGTAAGCAACTGAAAAAAATAATAATAATAAATAATGTTATAACTAATCCAAACGTATTTAAGAGACTCAAACCAAACTTAACTCCAACTGAAAGCTAAATGAATCAAGAATCAAAACCTCACGAGATTAAGGACATGAAATTTTTCCTGAAGTCAGACTCAAATTTAATACCCAATAAAAGACACTAATAATTCAAATAACTTAATGAGTTAAACTAAAATATTGTACAGTATACCACACAACTCAAGCCACACCTGATCTAGACTCCTATCCTCCCTCTTAAAAGAATCGGGGAGTAGGGCTGCACAAAAAAGCTCGGGCTCAGTTCGGGCTCGAGCTAAAATGACTCGAGCTAATTTGGCTCGAGCTAATCTGGCTCGGTAGTTAAATGAGCCGAGTTTGAGTTGGAGTCGGCTCGGCTCGTGGCTCGACTCAGCTCGAATAAAAAATAGTTTATATAACTCATCTCTCATCATCTCTCACCATTTCACCATGTCAGTGGTTTAAAGACGTCTCTTACTCGCTCGTAATTAGATTCATATATCTGACTCGATAGTTTTTTGTTGGTCCATCCATTCAAATTAATGCAGCGAAGATGTCATTGAAAATATAGTTTGTTGATATACCAATTTTGTATCAATTCTCATACCAATATTCTAGATGTACCAACCTTATAGTTTGTAGATGTATTAAATCTAAATATCAAATTGAGTCAACGCACATGCATTGGCTCGTGAGCTAGCTCGAATAGTAACGAGCCGTGTTTGAGCTAGGTTTTTCAGCTCGAAGCGTTTCACGAGCTCGGCTCGACTCGACTCGAATTTTCATGAGCCGAGTTTGAGTTAAACCCAGCTCGACTCGACTCGACTCGACTCGTTTGCAGCCCTATCGGGGAGAGTGATCTCAATCTCTTTGTTTCTCTCACTCAACACTACCACTCTCTCTCTCTCTGTGTGATCGCACAAAATCCCCCTTCTACTTGCTGATTTGCTCTCTCTCACCATCTCTTGCCTAGTCACTGTCACTTGTCACCATCGTCTTGCTCACACCGCCCTTTCTACTCTATATGATCGCATGAACCCTCCGATTGTTACTTTCTCTCTCGCCGCCCCTAGAACATGCACCCCCTGAACAGCCCTCGGGGCTGCCCCACCTTCTCCTCTATTTATACACATTCTAACCATCTCTTTCTTTCACTGTTTGGGTTTTCTCATGAGCTGAGAACTTAGGTATGAAATTGGTAAGAAACAATATACACTTGCGAGATTTCCTTTCGTTAGTAAAATCAAGAAGAAAGGGGGGCCAAGGGCGTGACTACGATGGTGTTCCTCCCTGCTTCCTAGGTGATTGCTCCATTTCCTACCACCGATATTACCTTGCTATTTTACTGGTAAATCCTAAAGCTGAGAACTCCTTTGCATTATTCGTTAGCGGATTCGATTGAAATTAGCTCGCTGGTTTGCTCGATTTATTTGCTTGATTGCTTGTTTATCCGTGTGATTGCTCGATCTATTGATGTACTTTTATTTTTATGTGGGTAATGGCTTCCTTGAACCTGCCTTGTGGCTAAGCTCGGGTTATCCCATGGTACCATAGGACTAGAATCAATTTCATGAAATGGTAGGCATGTTAGGTCATAAATTTGGGTGCAGATGCTGAGCCTATTGCTTCTACTGGTAATGTTTGGGATTGGTTGTACTTATATGTTGATTTATTGCCTCTAGTCTGTCGCTATACCTGTTACTGTCTTAGGGGCCATAGTTATTAAGTAATGTTGGCTTATTTGTGCCCGATCTTATTCCTTTTTGCTGGCTTTACATGTATACTGAGTTCATGGGCGGATGCAGAATTTTAGTCAGGGGGGGCAAATATCGGATTGTAATAGCTTATCGGGTTTAAATCCAATAACTAATCGGGTACTAAATAAAAAAATAATAATTTAATATATATTCTTACCTAATAAAAAATTTATTAGAATAATAACATTTTATATATTAAAAATAACAATAAAATAAAGCTCAAACTAATAGATAATGAAGTTGATGAAGAAAATTTTCGTCTATAAAATTTTATATTTTGATATCTTTGCATAATTATTTCATTATATATGATATTAAATATTTTTTCTCAATAAAATTAATCAGACAATCCAGGGGGGGCAAAAAAATTTCCAGGGGGGCAAACTACCAAAAATATTACCGAAAAGCACTGTTTTTCAAAATCCAGGGGGGCCGCTGCCCCCCCCCCCCGGGGAATGGTGGATCCGCCCCTGACTGAGTTGGTTCTGATTTTGTTGCTGGTTCCGACCCTATTCCTTGCTTGTACCCTCTTACTGCTAACTGGTCTGTTATTGCCTTTGCTTGTACTAATAACAACATGGGTATACTACGATTTTGATGTTTCCATACCTTTAATAAATATTTGTAATAATTAAGTAATAACACTATTGAGGATAGTATGATATAAAATTTTATCGTAATGAATTTTGTTTTAAATTTTATCTTAATGAATTTCGTTTTCATTAGAAATAATAATAATAATAGTATGATTAAAATAAATATGAATGGATATCTCGATATATTCTTATATATATTTTTTTAAACTGAAATAATATTAATAAGTAATAAGCAAATTCTCTATGCGATAATATTAATTATAAATTCTTATAATTATTTCTTCTAATTTGCAAACACATTAGGAAAAAAATTGATTGATAAAATAATTAGTACATAAAAACAGTACTAATAGTTATTAAACGTATTACTTGAAAATTCCTATACATATATATTTATTTCTCAATTATCGTTCACATTAGCAAAATAATTGGTTGGGTGTCACTCTAATAAGGAGTACTAAATCATTAATTATTATAATAATGTTTATAACTAATATAAAATATATATTAATCAATTTCTGTATTTTATTATTATAAATAATATTAAATTTATCTTTAATAAGTAGTAAATACTAATTAATTTCTCTATTTAAATACTAAGTATGAAATATTATATATTAATTAATTTTTCTATTTTTATAAAAACAATATTAAATATAAAAAATGTATATTAATTCAATTTCTATTTTAATGATTGTAATTAACATGAGACTATGGTGTTTTCTTTGATTGTTTGTTTGTGATTATGTGTTTGACACATGTTATTTTATTTAATTCATCCCCCGTCAATTACGAACGATGATAAATGCTTCTACTCAAACGCCATAAATCAAAAATAAAAATAATAATAAATAAACTAATATTATTTCATAACTAATGAACCATAAAATTTACGTAAGCAATGGAAGTGAATAAAGTAGAAAAAAATAAAAAAAAAAACAACAACAACAATCAGAATTTCGACATCCTAAATAATAGCAGATTGCTATCAATAATTTAAGAAAAATTATGGCCTATATTTAGAGAATAGTGATTTGATTTATCTAACTCGAACGCCTTGCAAAATTCTATTTTAATTAAAATATAACTCACAAAATTATTCATTTAAAACTTATGAGAATTTAATTTATTCTAAATTTGGAGATATGACGACTCGAATCACACACGAATGACGAGTACCCGTGGACACAAGCGTTCATATAAAAACTGACACGTTATCCTTGAAAAGAGTAGTCTTGCCGGGCTTATAGGTACGATTTTCTAGGATTTGATTTTTTTTCTTCAGAAATAGAAACCCAAACCGAAAATAAAAATATTTTTAAAATAATTGAACTGTGGTATTTTCTGACCAAATGTGTTTAGGGACCCGATTTGAACTGTCATTGTATTCGATAAATTGACCAGTATTTTTTAGGGCCTACCCGCATTCGCATATCATATTATGTCACATCACATGTAGATAGGATAGGAGTAGGACTCGGAAAATAGTTTCAAGATAGGAATTAAATTAGAATTAAATAATTAAAGTTGTAGATTATAATTAATAGGGTAATACTCTTATTACCATAAATTATCAGTTAAGTTGGATAGTTAATCATGCATTAAATGAATGAGAAAGTGCTGAGAGGCGGGCCGGGTGATCTCAGTCTGAGATTGCCTTGTATAACCAGACCAACGGGTTACATTCCCTTTGGTATGTATATACAATGCGCACCTTTGCTTGTCGGTTATCCACCGACCCCGTCATTTGGCGGGTTCGGCCGTACCAGAGTGTTTTTCTTTTGATCAATATTATATTTTTACTGTACTTAATATGATTAAGATTTTTAATCCAAATTTGAGCGATTATGATACCATGTCTTTCAGTGTTTAGTGCGGGCGGCCATATCCAAGTCTGGATTCTACTCTGTTTTATTATTTCTCGGGATGCGATCCTCTAGCCCCTAGTTGGTACAGTGTAGGCTCATATTTGTATCATATGTCATTTTGTCATTTCTCATGATGCGGTCCTCTGACCCCTGGTTGGTACAGTGTAGGCTCTCATTCGGGATGCGGTCCTCTAGCCCCAGGTTGGTACAGTATAGGCTCTCATCTGTATTATATTTCATTTTGTCATTTCTCGGGATGCGGTCCTCTGACCCCTGGTTGGTACAGTGAAGACTCTCATTTGTATTAGTTTCTAATTTATTAATTCACGGGTAGTTATCTATTTTTGACTATATGGCAACTGACGACATACTTATCCGCTTGCTTTCATTTTGTAAGGTGAGTTACCAGAGTACGTGCCTATGTACGCTCACTCTTCTAGAGCGTTATCGCCTCGGGAGCCCGAATTGCCCGTTTATGTGGCATTGGCGCCGCATAAACATAAAATCCTAAGTTCGTAAGTTGGGTCGCTGGTGGTGCCTGCTTAGGCAAGGCTCAAGTTCGTAAGTTGGGATGCTAGTGGCGCCCGCTTGGGATAGATCTGGTGATTTACAATCTGGGTATTTATTTCGGGTGTTTGATTTTCGTACTATATATTTTATATTATATTATTATTTCCACATAATTTTTATTTCGGGTTTCTTTACCATTTCATGTCATAACATGTAGGTGTTTTTCTTAAAATGTGCATAAAACTATTATTATATTCATTTATAACCATTTTATTACATTAAAACATCAGTATTGGTATTTGGATCCAGTTTAGGAAAGAAGATCAAATCTCAAGGCTGGATCTAAATCCGTACCGAGTAATTTTTAAATTACTCACGTTTCCATAGTGGTTGTGGGATTCAGGTTTATAGGTGCGGGATTAATTTTTGATGAGAGTGCTAGGTGCAGTTCTGCGTGATATCAGAGGTGCTTCGCCGTATCAGCACAATGAGGCGGGTAGATGATTAGGACTTATCGGGTATCGGATTTTTTTTTTCTTTCTTTGGGTTTTATTTGAGAGATTTTTGCTACCCATTCCGATGGAGTTAACCCCGCCGGTGTCGGGCGTTGTATACTACTGTGTATTCTGGACTGTATATTGTTTTGTATTATTATTATTATTTTGTTTATTCTGAGATTTATCTTATTTTATTCATTTAGCCTTCCGTACGCACGTCTCGTCGTGCGTACATGGCGGGATTAATCACCCCTAATCCGATTTATTATTTCTGGGGTGTGACAGTAGCGGTATGTTTTCAAATTATAAAAACTTGTTCTTATTTTATATATTTAGCTTCAAATTCCAAGTTTTATTTAGACATAATTATTCTTATTGAGAGATGGGACTTTACATCTACCTTTTTTCACCTTTGAACAGAACTAAAATCCAGCAGGAAACGTTTATTATTATTATTATTATTATTATTATTATTATTACTACTACTACTATAATTACTATTATTATTTTATTGCAATCGGTTTCTTTCGTCATGTTTGATGTTATGTACTTTGAGCTTTGAGATCATGTATAACAGCATAAGCCATCATATGCAGTTTTACTTATTTAAATCTTATCTAATTTTCTGATGTACTGGTCACAATCTGCAGTGCACATAAAAAATTCAATCCAGTACACATAATTATCGAACAAATTATCGTTTTCTGCATTGCACGGCTGATGCATTAATTGTACAAGGCCCAGGGAGAAGGCCGGTAATTAACAGTTTTCACATTATGTGCATGAATTCTCTCTCTCTGTGCTCCTCTCTCTTCCTCTCTTTCAAGGCAAAATGGATCTTGGGATGACGATATCACCAATGTTGTTGTGCCATGGGTCGGCCAAGTGGGTTGCCAGGTTCTCCAACGGGCCTGTTCCAGGGTATGCTGTTTGTTGCACACAGAATCCTACGAAGGCTAGTAATGCAAGCCGGCCTGCCAACAAAAGAAAAGCAAACTTGCAATTCAGAAATCTCAACTCATCAGATTAGTGTTCAGTAAGTAATTACTTTCTCAGTTCTGGTATCATGATTTTGTGATTCCTTGTTTGGACTGTGCCTTCCACTTGACTGTTATATGTCTCAACAGGGTTCTTATTATCAGCACTCGATAAACTAATCTGGCAACCCCATGGTACATACCAGATTGAAAATAGCATCCATAATACAATCAGGAAAAAAATACTCAATACATACCATTCTTGATTTCCTTGACCTTGAGCTCATGGAGCTTTGAGGGGTCTTTGGAGTAGCCGAGGGGGTCGAAGGCACCGCCAGGATACTTCTTCTTCTCAGGGTCCTTCTCCATGCTACGCTGGTGCTCGACAAAAGCGATAGCAATGAACTCAATTACGAGGATAGTCGGCAGAGTGCCCCATGGTACTGGGTTGCCCAGGTATGTTGCCTGTCCTCCTGGGATTGCGGCCCATTCCTGTGCCTTCACCCAGTTGCCCAGTCCAAGTGCCTCTGGTATCAACATTCCTGGCTGAAAAAGTTGCACAGTTACAGTGCAAGAGATTAATTATAGTCTGACTCAAGTACTTGAACAATCTAACTGACCAAAACCAACTTCTGTTATCAATTTATTTTCAGGAAATTAATTGGGCATTACAAAGAAATAGATTATAAATTATTTCCATCTTCCTATTTTAATGTATTTGTGCCTGAGATTTAATGCATAGAATTTGGTGGCTTATTGGCGACTTGTAGACAGTAGACTAATACAGAGTTTAGTATACATACCACAGCAAGCATGGCCCATCTGCAGTGAATCAATTCTGACTCCTTGAACCTCTCGAGGTTCTCGGGCACCTCACCGAGTCTCAATGGATCAAATCCAAAATCCCTACATTGGAAGATGGATATCAAGATAGGAGAAATAAACCAAACAGTATATAAAATGCATTTTTTTGACAACATACCCAGGAGCTGAACCATCAAGATAAGAGGGGCGCGGCTGGCCGGGCATCCACTCGGCTGACATAGTGATGCGTGATTGGGCCGCGTATGCCAGCCATGACATGCGGGTTGAGCCAGACCGTGATTTAGGGGCCGACCGGAGGCCCAAAAATGTTGCTGTGCAACAACTCCTCAAAGAAGATGCCATTGTTTTAGTACCTTCTATATGTGTAATATGAGAGGAAGGGAGGTTGATGTGTGGGAGTGGAAGGGGAATCAAAGAGATGTTATTTGTTAAGAAGAGAATTGGAGATGTGATGGGGAGATCCAAATACGAGATACTATTGGCTGTTTTATCTGATCAGTGGAGATGTGATTGGGCCACGTAAGAAACTGTAATCTGGTGGTTTCCTACGTGGCGGGGGGTTTCTGTGGCTCAGAATACGAGAGAGCGGATAGATGTTAGTTGGGGGGGAATCCTTGTTCGGTTTGGATGGAAGTGGAACCCCACATGATCAATATACTGGTTTATATTGTTTTTATAGATTAATTATTGTATATCAGCGCGGACATTAATCAAGGTCTAGATATATGTCACTAACACACATCTACAATATTTGCCACTAGATAGAAATTACACCGCTAAGAACAATATGCGCCATCATATATGGTCCGTTTGATAAATCAAAGAATAGATTTGGAATAATGATAATTTTGAAAGAATGATAGAATAGTATTTTTTTTTGGAAGAGCGAAAATATCGTTTGGCAGTTGTTACTCAGAATAGTTAAAATATGAATAATTATGATACTAATAATGATGATGATAATAATAATAATAAAGTAATAAAAATAATCATAATAAATAATAATAGTATAATAATAATATAATAAAATATAAACATAATCATAATATAGTAATATAATAATAATAAATTATAATTATAATTATAATCATAATTATAATAATATAATAATAATAAGTAATCATAATTTTAATAATATAATCATAATATAATAATCATAATCATGATAATAATAATTATAGTCATAATCATAATAATATAATCATAATCATAATCATAATAATATAATAATAAAAATATAATCATAATCATAAAAATTATAATAATATAAAAATAAATTAATCATAACTATAATCAATATATAATAATATAATAATAAATAATCTTGATCATAATAATATAATAATAAAATAATTATATTTATATTCATAATATAATATTAAAATTATATTTATAATAATAATAAATAATATAATAATACTAATGGTAACAATAATAGAATAATAATAATAATGATAATAATAATTTAATAATAATAATATAATGATAATAATAATAATCATAATATTAATATAATAATAAATTATAATCATAAATATAATATAATAATATAATAATACTAAATCTTAATCATAATCATAATATAATAATATAATATAATATAATCAAACAATAATCGCTATTCCGACTAGAGCTAATCCGATATTCCACCTATAAATTGGTATACCAAATTAGCACTATTCTGCACTCTTCTACTTAGTCTAAAATTCGTTTGACAAATTATTTCGTCGGAATAGCAATTTTATTCCTACTTTTTGCTATTCCATGGTGTGCCAAACAAATCTGCACACCACAAGAATCTGAGAAGTTGCAAGTTGCGACATAAATACGGTGAATGCTTTTGACTAGCTACATAACATGCAGATTAGCGTCAGCCACAGAGGATCTGAGTCGGCATACAGTCTAGGCGCCTAGTGTTCCGTTTTGTGTTAGATTGTAAACGAGACGGCCGAGTAGGGATGGCAATGGGCCATGCCCGCAGGCTATTTGTCAAATTCATACCTGGCCTGCCTGTCAGAATTCCATACTCATCCTGCCTAGGCCTCTTAAAATGGGTCTAAAATCTAAAACCTGACCTACCCATGGGCATTTTCTTCAAGCCTGTACTTGCCCGTCCTGGCCTGTCTATACCCGTGGGCCTACCTAACCCGTCATACCCGCCCATGCCTGTTTCTATCTGCCCCATTCAACACAAAAACACAAATCATAAATATCATTCATTCATTTACAAAAATCAACTCCAATAAAAACATATTCAGAGCCGGGTTGATACTGCTTCTAAGAACTTAATTTAGCACAAATTAAAATCACCGAGCAAAGAGCAAAATAAGATACCAGTATTTCTCAGTATTTACAATTAAAATCAACAAAATCAGATACACATAAATATTAGTACTGAATCTAACCTGAGTCGTACCCACTAGGGAGGAGTGCCAACTGCCAAGACTCAATAGAGGCGTTGATTGTCGAGTGTCGAGCAACCGAGCTGGTTAAGAGCGGTGGAGCAGATGCGAAGTTCTTGGTGATGAGCGTCATGTGGTAAGAGAGATGGTCGGTAGGATGGCCGGACGGAGCAGGATCTGTGAGGAGTTGAGGATAAGAGAGAGATCGGCAAAGGCGCAAAGCCAAAGCGCCGTAAGATCGAGAGAACAAAACGAGAGAGAGAAAGAGATAGGGTTTGGCATTTGAATATGATATTTACTCTAGATATGAATGGGTTTGATTAATTCTAGTATATCCAACGGTCCAGGTTAACTACAGGCTTAAATTAAAATCCTTTGCCTAGCCTGGCCCGTATTTTGGCCTGACCTTACCTGGCCTGTTACAGTGTCGGGCCGACCGAGTAAGGGCTTAGGTCGGGCGGGTATGTGCAGGCCACTGGGCCGATGGGCTTTATTTCCATCCCTACGGCCGAGCCAAGAGAGTCAAGACACATTAAGTTTTAAATCAATTTGTAAGTTAATAAGTAAGTGGAGTTAACAGTTTATTTAATAATTAATAATATTTTATATTAAAATTAAAAATTGACGAGAACATATTTTATATAATATAATATAATATATATATAGAATGAGTCCGACTATGGTGCTTTGCAAAGCACAAAAGCGTTGTGTGCTTTGCGCTCTATTTTTAATTTTAAATCAGAAATGACCGATCTGAACCGTTCAATCTAATCTTCATATCAAAATCTATTAGTAAACCAAAATTTATATATATTTTTTTAAATTTTTGTACTATTTTTTCCAGAGAGGAGAAAAATAACTTAATCTGAGAATTCTGGTTCATCCAAAAATGACGATTTTAACCCTATCAAAAAAATAGCAAATGAATTCCAAAAAATATAAAATTTAGTTTACTAATAAATTTGGATATGGAAATTAGATTGAGCGGTTTGGATCAATCATTTGTGACTTAAAATTAATAATAGAGCGCAAAGTACACAACGTTATTGTGCTTTGCAAAGCATCATAGCCTAATTCTATATAGAATTATAACTTATATAATATAGACTAAAGTAAAAATCTATAATAGAAAAATATAAATATTAAATATTAATAATTTAATGAGGCTAACGAATTTAGCGAACTGAGTTCGACCCAGCTTAAATACGGCTTATTTAATAAGCGAGTCAAATTTGAGTTGATTCTGTATGACTAACGATTCACAACCTATGATTTTTTCTAACGGCCCTCATTTATCTCCAGTTGATAGATGTCTACTGTCCAGCTACATGATTTTCTTTTTCAAAGTGGATCGATCGATCGACAATCTTAGTGTTAACAATATTCGGGAATAGAATTATATTTTGAAATTTTAAATTGTATATTATTGACGCATTATATATGTAATGAAAATTTGTGTTTTTATAATACGTCAAGAAAATTGAAATATAAATGGTATAAAATTAACAGCTTTTAAAACATCATCGAATAATATATACTTAAGACTACATAAAAATTGATCGTTAATTGTCTTTAGGTGCTATGTTCTCGATGTTCTTGATTATTTTTAGACAAGAGAGAGATCACTTGAGATTTATTTATTTTAATATAACAATTTGAAGAGAAAACTTTGCAATCGTTTTATGTACAATTTTACATGCAGATTCTTTTTGGAATCGTAGTCAATTGCCAATTGGTCATGGACTCATGGGTCGATTAATAACCAGAGACCAGCGTTCTCTCTTCTTATAGTAGCACTATTTTCAAATAAATAAAACTAACTAACAATAGAAAATTTGACAGACACATGGGATATACATACATATTACATACAGAAAGAAAGAAAATTCTCCATTCGGTCCACCACTTACACACGGGCCTCTGATGGGCTGGGCCAACAACAGTTTTGACCAACCCAACCAATGGAAACCTCCATTTCTTTGAACTGGAGAGAACCAAACCCGACCAGAAGCTTGTTTTCTCGCTGTTCGTTCAGCTTTTGGTTTTGCAATTTCCCATCTTTCCATTCCAAAATCCAAACTTGCTCTCTCTCATATTTCCTACAATCATTTCCTTCAAGCTTCTATTTCCCAATGCCATCTCTCTCTCTCCTCCTCTCTCTTAGTTCTACTTCCTTTTTTTAGACCGTACACTAAAAACCTCTCTTCAAATTCTAGAATTCGCTACTTAATTCATTGCTTTATCCGATCAGCACCTTCAATCGAATCTTAGTATCTTACTCTCTCTTCTTTACTTCCTCCAAAGCCCATTGAAATTTGATCTATCGAGTATTTGTCCACACTCGCGTGTAGAAGCTTCAATTGAAGTTCTCCAGAGGCCGTTGATTCAAAGGTTAGTGTCTAATTTCAGATTTAATTTAAGTGTTTAGTTAAAGAAAGTCACCTTGCCATCTTTCCAATGGATTACTTACTAGCATGCAAAAACTTCAACTTAATTTGAACTGTTTTTTCTTAATCTGATCAAATAGTATAGTATTTCCTAAATAGTTTGATTTACTTTATTGTATGCTTACAAAATTTGAACCATCGATTCCAGAATAGTTACAATTTTTTATCTTTTGTAAGCGTCTTACAGTAAACTCTAGTTTCGGGTTGGAGGGTTTAATCAAATGGGTTATCTTGTTTCAGATCTTAATTTTTTTTTCTTTCAATCGTTTATGCAAAGAACTTTTCTTTGCAATTAGAAATGGTGATTTCTTTTAGTACATGAGATGATGCGAATCCTGTTCTGTGTTGTAATTTTGCATACTAGACTTAGAGATACATGGTATAAGCTTAGGGTTTCCCTTTTGACTTTATTTCTTTAATTTATATTTCTCCAGTTATGCATTAGTGTTAATTTCCTCAGTTGACTTTGTTTTATCAAATCCCTATTGGTACACTTATAAAATTTTCATATTCTGTTTGTTGAAGTATGCAAACATAGATTGATGCATCTGCTCAAAAATTCTAGTTTTTCTTTGTCATTTCACAACATCTACTACTCTATTGAGGTACTAACCTAGCTCTAATCCAGATTTCTAAAATTGCTTAAATGACAAAGCAACTCCAATTAAACCTTAACTAAGTTATATCAGTCTAACTTCATCAGGCTAAACCAAGCTACATCAGTTTCAATTGATCAGGTCATACTAAGCTGCATCAATTTCAATTGATCAGGCTAACTATACCAAATTTAGTTTACTTAAGCCTCAACTATGCAATTTAAAATTGATTTATTGCTGAGTGGATTTCAATCAATTGTTTTGACCTCAAACATGCAACTTATCATAATTAAATGACCATATTGAAAACGCAAAAAATGGAAATATGTACTTGTTTGTACAAAATGCATGGAAGTAATTAAACTTTACTTTTGGCTTCAATTGCATTTCTTTGGCATATGATGATATATATTTTTTGAAATAGTGATATATACTATATGCCACCAATTTCATTGAGAAACAGAGTTTTTAATGATACCACACCCTGTTATCAGTAATGATCCACAAAATAATGTAATTCTACCTACTGAGCTACACATATCAAGGGCTGATTTTACTATACATCCAGTATCTCATCAGCCAAAATTCACAAATAGAAGTTTATCATCCAAAATTCACAAATTGAAATTTATCATCCAAAATTCACAAAAATAGTCTTTTTGCTAACATTTATTATTTGATGATATTAATTAGACCTTTTGGCCTCAATAACTTTTTGTTTTGTTTATCATGATATCAGAATTCTTTTTTTTTCCTTTCCTGTCTGTCTTTTTCCCCAAGGAATTTTTAGTGAACAAAAAAGGTCAAACTAAGTATATAATTTCAACAAGAAGTTTCTTTTGGTTTATCAGCGAAATAAGAAGAAAAGTATTATTCTGATAAAGGAACAAATCAAAACTAAGAAATAGTAATGTTTCTCATTTTTCCAATGTAACATGATGTTACTTCCATCGTAGGCATGTTTATGATGTTTAAGAAGAAAAGTATTATTCTGATAAAGGAACAAATCGAAACTAAGAACTAGTATGCTCCCAAAAACTTCATAAACATGCCTACGATGGAAGTAACATCATGTTACATTGGAAAAATGAGAAACATTACATGCACTCTTTCCTCTACAACCATGTACGAATATGTCCAAAATTACCCCTCTTTTCTTCCATTGTCTAGAGATACTGATGGGAGAATAAGGGGTACTTTTGAGCATTTTTGGAAGTTGATGAGCAACAGAATCATAAATAGGACATTTATTTCGGTATTAGAAGGTTTCCATGTTTTTTTTTTGTGTGGAATACATGGTATTTTGATTTTGCAGGGTCAGTGTGATAGTTTCAATTTTTCATTTTTTTTTGTGAAATTGCCTTTTCACAGTAGCTTAATGATTCTTCTCTCTTTATTTAGTAGTGAGAATAATATGTGGTGCATTTTGTTTCTTTTAGGCTTTTTCATTTCCTAATACATTTTTTTTTCTTTTGGTATGAATGATGCATTTTGTCTTCATTTAGTGTC
>CAXKVV010002062.1:0-28031 GCA_964058805.1 Schoenoplectus triqueter
TAAATAGATAATTATATTTCCTACAATGTGTTATAAAAATTCTCCGTTTTT
Source organism: Schoenoplectus triqueter (assembly GCA_964058805.1). Classification (NCBI taxonomy): domain Eukaryota; kingdom Viridiplantae; phylum Streptophyta; class Magnoliopsida; order Poales; family Cyperaceae; genus Schoenoplectus; species Schoenoplectus triqueter. The sequence goes on from CAXKVV010002062.1 coordinate 52, forward strand.
TATGTAGAAACCTCAAGGACTAGAGAGGATATGTTCAATGACAATGCTTCTAAATTTGACTTGTCCATTGGGGAGGAGCCAAACATTGTGATACGCACTCCACCAACTCAAAGTCCATCTGGTAGTAGAAGTGCATCAGCGGTATCACCACCCATGGCAAGCACCAATTTCATGCAGGTCTCTGATGCCTCAAGTGAAAATCCTGTTGTTAATGTTGAAGATTCCCAACATGCTACGACATTCGGCCGACGTGCACCTGCAAGAACGGCCCTCGCTTTGCAGGTACTTTTGTAGATGATTACAGACGAGGTCAATTAAAAGAGATATTTAATAATTTGAAATCATCAATTAGTTAATTAAGCATACCATTGGAACATGTAATTTAACAGCGCCAAAGAACTGCTAGCATGGGGTTGTTTGAGTTGGCGAACTACTTGCACCTCCCAATGGCTGAGGCCGCAAGGCGGCTGAAGGTTTGTTCTACTGCGTTGAAGCATATTTGCCGAAGGAACGGAGTAACACGTTGGCCAAGCCGCCAAGTAATGTTCTAATTCTCCTAGTTATTTAATTTCACATATGGAATTTTTTTTATCTCATGATGGCTTTCTCTCCTTCATAATATTGCACAATGATTCACACATAATTAAACATTACAAATGGAATGTTTTTTGTTTTAAGTCTGACACATGTCATTTTTATTTTTACAGATTCAAGCTATTGATAAGCAGATTGCTAAGTTAGAACGTGACATGGTCCGTGGAAATAGGCGTAGTGGATTGTTTGCAATTAAGGACGCCATTGAAGCCCTTCAGATGAAGAAGTCAGCAATTTATGAGAAGATGCTTAATGATCAATGAGAACTTCGCGCCAAAACTATTTAAGACATCAATTTATTTGAGTAATAAAGAATGCATGCCGATTTAATACGTAGACATGCTTTAACTAATAAATGAATATCTGTTTTTTTTAGTAATAACCCGTAGGCATTATATCTGATTTTTTTTTTTTAAATATCTGGTATTTGATAATGTCAGAAAAATGTTGATATCTAATTATTGCCAAACACATTATATGATTGCAGGGATGTTGCATATGAAAAAATATTATTTGCTGATGTCAAGGAAAATATATCGTTGTAAGTGAACAATTTCAATGGTATATAAATTTGATTTTTTTTAATAATTTTTTAATTATATTGAATAGTGTGAGTGCCCACATTTTATTTATATTATATTGGAATTAATATTTTAAAGAGGCTCATAAGGAGCAGAATTTGCTGCCCACTTAAATATTTTTTTCACATATCGAGTAAAAGCTCACTTAAATATTTTTTTTATGTTCCACATTTTAGTCCTACATCTGAGTATAGATAAATATTTAATAATGACTAGTCCAATTAATTTATGAATTGGCAGATTTATTGTCCGCAGGTAAGCAGTAGAATATTCGATTCCCTCATCATAATTGTGATGACATAATTGCTGTGACAAGGAAACTATGACATGCTATTTCCACAGTTTAATTTGATCTTATTGTGTTCAATTCATTGTGGCTATTAAAGAGACACTACCACACAAAAAGAATTCAACAATGATTTTTAAATACTTGAAATAATGGTTCTCCAACCGTTATTGAATGAGATGTTAGAAAAAGTACCATGAAATAACGGTTCTCCAACCGTTATTGAATGGGATGTTAGAAAAAGTACCACTACCAGAATATGAGTTATTGCATATCCCTCCTCAGCAACAGTTTTTATAAAAAACCTTTAAGAAAAATAGATGATGGTAATTTCGCAATTTAACAGATATATTCAGCAACGCTTTCTATAGAAAGCCATTGGCAAAGATGTTTAAATTTTTTTTTTAAAAAAGTTAAATCTTCTACAACGGTTATTTTTAGAAAATCATTTCTGAAGTGTTGGACAATCAGCAATGATTATTTTGCAAAAACAGTTGCTAAAGGTTTAAAATCTTGAGGAACAGTTATTTCCTCAAAACCGTTTCTGTTGAACAATTAATAACGGTTATTTTACAAAACCAATTGCCGAAGGTTGAATAGACAATCAACAAATGTTTTCTCTTAGAGCATCCGCATTTCATTGTCAAATTGATTGTCAAATCTCATTTGACAATTATCATTTGAATTTCAGGGATGCAGAGACTAGGCAAAATTAGATAATTGTCTAAATTTGACAATCCATTTGACAAGCCACGTCAGCGAAGAAGTAAAAAATTAATTACGAAAATATCATTTTGACAATTTCGTTCTATTCAGGGATGCCACTTTTAAAATAAATTATCAATTGATGACATGACATAAAAATTTAATTTTAACAGTCGACACCGATGCGGATGCTCTTAATAACCGTTGCTGATTGTCTCTATTTCTGCTCACTGCTCACTCCCGCCTCTGCTCACTGCTCACTTTGTCAAAACCTTGCTGCGCGCGCCATCTCGGACCAAAGCACCACCTCGCCTCCTCTCTGCTCACGCACGCCTCGCCTTTCTCAGTTTATTGTCCGGGCCGGACATGAGCTCAAACCTCCAATTCGCTCAATACTAATGACCAAATCCTTGCTTTCTTCCTTTCTTTCCGTCCCATTTTTTCCCTTCCCGTAACTTCATTCTGTCTTTCCAATACTGTGCAGATTTGAATACCCCTCTCAATCTCCCTCGTCAGGGGATTTACTTCACTGGTAACATCCTCCTCTCTCCTCTTCTCCTCTCACAACCGCCTTCTTTCTTCTATTTTTCATTCATCTCAGAGGATTGACTAATATGAAACGATATTACTTAATTTTTTTGGGTTGGTAGGGGGGCGCTGATGGGAGGGGAATTACGGTATAACTGATACCAGTAAATGATTTTCTCACAAAAAGAAATTAGTCATAAAATTCATAGAAGACCTGGTGTCCGCTACAAATACAAGGGTATGAGCAATGCTGAAACTGAGATTATTTAAGGAAAAGAAAAGAGTTTAATATAATCCATGGTTTATTTATTTCATTTTATTAAATGCTGTATTTTATTTCATTTTTGCATCTGTTTCGAGTTTAATAGATGTAAATGTTATTACCCCCTATGAAACTGAGGTCACACTCAAGGTATATCTCAGCTTTCAACAATTTCTTCACAAAATAATTGTCAAAATTACTGAATTTAGTCCTTGAATGGAGCTGGAATATTCATTGTTTGGAATTAATGGATTTATTAATCATGAAAGCAAACTAGTACACTAGCTAATTTACTAGCTAGCCTGTTAGGACTGGGGAGTACTGCTAAGTCTAACTAGTTCATTTTTCATTTTTGTTGTTTTGGGGTTAATTAAGCACACTATTATATTGTTAAAGACTTAAAGTCAAGCACTCAATTGTTTTTTTGTTAAAAAAAAAACAGCAACACCAACTGTTATCGCCACTAAACCGTTAGCAATGGTGAAGAATCAACAACCGTTATTAAACAAAAACCGATGTTAATTTCAGTAATTGCCAACGGTTTTTTTGTGATAACAATTGTTGATTCTTTACCAATTTCCAACGGTTTTCTCAGAAAGACTGTTTTTGATTCATAGTTTTGCCAACAGTTTTCTTGGATAAACCGTTTTTGTTGCCTTCATTTGCCAACGGTTCTTTGAGTAAAACCGTTGTTGATTCTCTTAATTTCGCCAACGGTTATTTAACGAACTGTTAGAGGAATCAGTGACCCTAGCGTCAACAACGGTTGCATAACCGTTAACAAATAGTATATTTAACCCAGAAAAGTAATTTGATTTCAAAATTAAAAAAAATAATTTGAGTTCGAAATTTGAACATAAAATTAAAAAGAAAGAATAAACAAATAAATTTAAAAAGAACAAAAAAAATCTTGAACTTTTTGTTTGATATTTTATGTTTGAATTTTGAGAAATTGGGAAGATGAAGAGAAAATGAGAGATGAATGAGAGGTGAAGAATGGTATATATATATAGGTAAGAAAGAGATGAATCCGTGGGAATTTTATGAGTGATTTTTGAGCGTTGGATCGATTAAAATGGACGTTGTTGATTAAAAAATATATTAGCGATTCATGTATAGTGGTGCATATTCATAGGACCCCTTTTATTGCGGTTGCTATTCAACAACCACTATTAAAGGTTAAGCCTGTTTTTTGGAGGGACCGTTATTAAAGATATCCTTTAATAGCGGCTCTTTAGTAGAACCGCTATAAAAGTCTTTAATAGCGGTTGTTTAATAGCGGTTGCTATTAAACAACCGCTATTAATGTTTTTTATACTTGTTATATTATATAACCGGCTACAAAAGCTTTTTTTCTGTAGTAGCGATGTTTGTACATAATTTTCTAAGAAATATAAATTTTGATCTACAATTAAATTGGTATGTAAATATCATGTTTTAAGAATTAAACACAGTAAAAAAAACTTCTTAATTTCTAAATTAAATTGCAGACCAGTAGGATATATAAAATATAATGTGACGGGAAAGGACTCAACCAGTTCCGTGAGAAATTTGTTCTTTATTGTGAAAATTTCATAGGATTTCACTGATGCCAACTTATCTATCTATACTATATCATCACATTTTTTATTATTTTTTTATCCGATTCGGTCCAACTTATTTAAAAAAATTTAACCCGATCGACCCAATCTCGAAATTTTATTTTTTAAAATGAGTTCAAGTATTGAATATTTTATTATTATTTTTAGAGTTGATTTTCAAAAATTAAAAACCATGACTTAAAAAACTCAAAACACTTCAAATTTTTGCATCCCACAAGATTTTCATATAAAGAATTTAATGAAGATGATAAATTAAAATTTTGAGATGATTTGATATATAATTTTTGAGTTATACTCACGGAAGGTCTCCGTGAGCTTAAACTCACAGTATCTTTACTCATATATATATATATATATATATATATATATATATATATATATATATATATATAGTAAAGCTAGTGTGCTCTTAGGAGCACGGAGCCCCTCCATGATTCTAATTCAAAAAATATAATAAATAATTTCCAAATTTTGATTTATCACTCTCATTAAATTTTTCATATTGAAATCTTATGGGGTGCAAAAATATAGGGTGTTTCAAATTTTCTAGGTCACTCTTTCAATTTTTGAAAATCAACTCTAAAAAAATAATAAAATATTCAATGTTTGTACATTATGTTTAAAAATTGAAAAGAATGACTTAAAAACTCAAAACACTTCAAATTTGTGTACCCCATATGATTTCAATATGAAAAATTTAATGAGTGTGATAAATCAAAATTTGAAATTTATTTAATATATTTTTTGAGTTAGGATTACGGAGGAGCTCCGTGTTCCTAGGAGCACTAGCTTTACTCTATATATATATATATTAAATATTTTCCAAATTTATGTGAAAATTCATTGTTGAAGTTGTAAAAATGTACCATTAATATCTCTTCTAATATATAATTCTACAAAGCACACATAAAGGAGTAGAATTTTGCATATTAATGTGCTTGCGTGCATTCTCTTTTTTCATTTAAAAGCGTGTTTTATCAAATAAATATTTAAAATGACTAAACTCTTTACATTTTTTATTCTTTTATGGAACTAATTATGTTGTGATTAATTACACGTAATATCATTTTTTGAGAATAATATTTATTTATTTTCATGTTTGTTGCATGTAAATACTTGAAGTTAATAAAAGTTAAGAAAAATCTTGGCTGCTTAATTTGATTAAAATAATTAAGTCGAGATGTAAATACAAAATTAAAAATAAAAATGAGATTTGTCCGATATCTATGATGAAGTATCATCGGAAAATAAAATCTCAAAAAAACATATGTAAAGCACTTCTTCCAATCCATTAGACACGTTCATAATATAGCAATTCCAACTTGAGAATTAATTATGGGGCCAATTCTTTTATTTTTAGTCTTAATTTTGAAACTCAGCTATACTGAAGGACGGAAATATATTTAAATATTAATTTTGGAATAACTGAAATTAAGTTCTAGAACTGAGCAACAATATATGCTTGACATATTGTTGGTAGGGGCGGAGATGGAGGTGCATTTGATATATTTCCTATGCAAATATCTAACATTATAAGATTTTAACATTTTAATTTGAAAATTATTTTCAAACATAAATATTAATTGTAAGAATTTGATGTGTATTACATGTGACTGTATGCTGAAAGTATCGTAGAAAAGTCATTCGTGTCTTGATAGATGCATGGTTATCAACTATGAAAATTTTACTTCATATTTACAAGAAAACATGAATTCCAAAGAGTAACCCGTTATCATTCATTTTTACATGGTGCGACAGCCCATTCATTCCTAGTTGGTTTCGTACTTTATAGGCTATATTTTTATTTTTATTCGACATGCCATAATTAAATAAAAAAGAAAACAACAATGACACTAACAAAAAGAATACGATTCTAGTCACTTGAATTGCAGTATAAGATGAAGTTGAACTCACTTACCACAAGCCCGTTACCATTTACGAAAAGGCAAACTCATTCATCATAAGTAGGTATTGTTCTTGGGTCGCCCTTGTCAAAGGTCAGGTCTAACAGATCTATAAAAGGGTCGAGCAATGGTCAAGTTCGATAAGAGTTTTTAGATGATCGAATTTAAAAAACTTAATTTTTTAAGGGTGAGTTCAATCCTTATCAAGCTATTTGATCTCTAAAGACCGGATAAAAACCATATAAGAGTCAATAGGTAAAGACCTGATATATATATATATTTTCGTAGATTATATTTTTTCTAATATTAATTTATATTTGCATAATAATATTAAATTATGTTTTTTTTATTTTGATATTTTATTTTATTTTTTTTAGATTTTTAAGTGTAATTAATAAATAATATTAAATATTAAAAAAAAGAGTCCGGAAAAAACTAGGTAAAGATCGAAAATTGCTGAATTTGATAAGGGCTAAATTAAAAGAGTCTGTTTTTTAAAAATTGAGTTAAGCCCTTGAAAAATTCAGTTTTTAGCATTAGAGAGGGTTGTACAAACTTCTAAAAATCGAATAAGAACCAATTTTTTTTTAAAGGACTGAGCGGATCAAATTCAAAATCCGAACCTGTACTATCACTAACCGCAAGCTGACAGGTAGCCTCGTTTCCTTTCTATTTTAAAGAAGGAAAGGCAAACCTCTGGTCCACAAAAGAAAAAAAATCATAAATTCAAAATATTATTCATATCAGCTGCCAACAGTAACACAAGACCCTTCAATTAACGAACTTGGTTTTTGGCGAAGTCATGATGTTTTCAAAATCAACGGCGGATATTGTGCATCATACTTCTAACTTGGGTGGAATTTTTGAAGGATTCTGAATAAGTATGCTACGGACCAGACAGAGAAGTCAGAAAAACAATTAAACAAAAATATAGTGAGTAAAACAAATTCTTCCTGAGAGAGTTTACAGATTTTAAATCTAAAATCTTTTTATACATTCTTAAATTTAATTTTTGAAAACTTTGACAATAATTGCCACAATAAATACTTGACATTGAACAGGAAGAATGACATTGTTATATTGTATAAATTCAATTTGGATTACTGTTGCCAAATAATACTATGCTACCCACTCTTAATTAACCCCGAATAATCTTGCATTTGGTAAACTCTTATCACGTGTAAGTAGGGCGGCAAAAGAATCGAATTCGATCAAACTAGCTAGAGTTTGAATTTAATTTAAAATCATTTCGATCTAAATCAAACTCGAACTAAATCAAACTCTAAAAAAACTCAATTATTTTAATTTTTATATTTATTTTCATATTATCATAAATGATTAGAGATAAAGTAATTAATATTTTATTAATTTTATATCAATATTAAAAAAATAACTAATATTTATTGATTTAATAATAAATTAATAAGATATTAGTAATGTTATAGGAAGGTAATTATATTATTATATATATTATTGACTAAATAGTTAAAAATATATGTAAAAAATTACATAATGAACTATTACAAATCGAACTCGAACTGATTTATTAAAAATTATCGAACCAAACTCAAATCGAACTGACAAAAAATCTAATCGAACGAATCAAATACGAACTAAAATCAAATTAAACATCGAATAAATTATAAATTATAAATTTTTCTTACAGCTCTACATGTTAACCTGCTTATTATTGGATGGTCTATGAAATCCTACTTGCCTGGATATTTGAACCTGCTTATTATTGGATGGTCTATGAAATCCTACTTGCCTGGTTCCAAACTTATCCATTTCTTGTTACGTAACCAGAAAACTAATATGTACAGAGGTTGGGTACAGTTGGATCACTATCCAATAATCCTTTTCTATTCCCAAATTTTGAATGGGGTCAATCATGAAAACTTGTTATAAAAATATGGAGATCAACTTTAATTTACATCTAATAATTTTATCAAAAGTATGCAAATATAGCATATAGGAATCTGGCATTTTCGGAAATAAGAAATGGGGGTCAATTGACCCCATTCCTTCACTGTATTTCTTAAACTTTGCATGGATTCAACCATGAAAATTTTGTTAGAAAAATATAGAGGTTGGTGTACATCAAATATTCTTATCCGTTTTACATACTAATATATTTCAGTTGACCCCATACCTTGAACGTGTACATCCGCCCCTTATCAAACTTGCAACCAGCCCTTTTCCAACCCTGGAAGCACCGTAGTAATAAGTTTGTGATTCGAGGAATATTCCGCGAGATTAAAAATTCGATGTTCAAGTATAATACAGGTATAATTTAAAAATAGTTCATTTTATATAAAATAAATAAAATATATATTATAATGATAAAATATTGAAAATATATTAAAAATTATAAAATTTCATATAAAATAATATATAATATATTTTTTTGTCAAATATTTCGTGAATAAAATATTTTTTGACTAAAAAACATACTATATATTAAAATAATAAATTATTCGTAAAACATCCGGCTATAAATAAAAAATAAATTATTCACGAATAACTCACGAATCTTATTACCATTCGAAGCACAACTATCTGACAGTAGAACACAAAATATAGCATAATTCGTATCTCATGAGAACCGGTTTGGTACCAGTATGGTACTACAGTACCAATATAGGGCTGGCCACAGTTACCTCCATCGAGTGCATCCTGCTTCGGTAAGGCGCCCATTAGATCCCCATTAACTCCTACGCAAGCCATAAAACCCCAGCTAAAAAAGAGTGTTTTCGACTTTTGTCCTACTGGTAGCTATTAGTCTCCAATGCAAATACAACAGAAATACTAATGAGAATTGAAGCAAAAAGGAAGGAATGCTACTAATTTAAATCAGGGTAAGGTTCAAGCATTAAAGAGTAGGAAAAATCCTAACAATTTATACATTTGATTCCTATACAAATACAGCATTCCCTCGCCGTAGAAGGTTAGCAAATAAAAAAACCCAAAACTTCTGACAAAGAAAATTACACAAACAAGAAAGAAAATAGAAGTCCTAACAAAAAATTGAGGAAAAAAAATAAGCATTTATGTCTATTAACCCCCATCTTGCTTGCAAGAGAGCCTTTTCAGAAGCTCGTATGTTGTTATCATAGTAGTTGCCGAGAAGGACATAGATGCCCATCTCGGCCCCAGCCCACGAAAGCATGCTCCCCATCCGCCTTCTCTGACAAGGCTCCTCACTGTCCGGTAAACAGTCATGGGCCCACCATCCTTCTCATCAATCACCTGCATTCTAGTTTTTATTGTGTCTAGAGGCATTGTTACCAGTGCTGCGGCACCACCGGCCATTGCTGCACTCACCGCCTGAACTGCCACCACAGTCTTTTGATCTGGTTTCAGAATCAAATCCTGTGGTTCTGATTCCTGGAGCCCATATCGGTACCGACAGAGATAGAACCCAATCCCTTCCCAAATTGCCTTTTGGGTGATGGAATAGCTTGCCCACCAGACAGCATTTGATGGTGCATAAGTTAAAATTGACATGCCAAAGCCGCGATATAGACCACTAACTCCATCTGTACAGAGGATTTTCCTAAAAGCATCTAATCCACCTATGTACCTATAGTGTGTGCTGTTTCTACTATTACCTTGAACCATTAATCTCTGGCTGACAACATCGATCGGGGTCCACACAAATTGGGCCGCAACAGCAGCTGACACCCCAGCCACAGCACTGGCAACAGCTGAAGCGGCAGGGTCAGGCATGCCGAGCCGAAGTGCAGCATGTCCAGCAGTAGATTTGGTGAGCTCCAGTGCAGTCATGTAGAGGGCCCGTGCTGGGACAGTACCGGCCAGTGAGGTGGCAAATCCACGGTAGAAGGAAAGAGGTCCCTCCTGGCGAAAGATCATGAAAGCGGCACGGGTGGCAGACGGGAAAGGCGGTTTGGCGACTTGGAGGCGGGTCTTGAGCACAACGGTAGGGTAAAGCGCGGTGGAAACGGCGGAGAAGAGAGCGGCACCGAGGAAGAAGAACCGGGATTTGTCAAGTCTTTCCCAGTCGATCTCCGCCGGGAGTTGGAGAGACGGAGAGGGCTCGTCGGAGTCGTCTGACTCCACCATTGAAGTCTTGCGACGCGAAGCCGGAGCTGGTTTCTATGGTCGCTCTTTCATCTCCATTACTACAGATTGAGAAATGAAAGCTAGGGTTAGGATACCTGTGTACAGCATTAGCAGAGAGCTTTCCCGAGAGGAGCATCTGACCGAAGGGTGACTATTGGGAAAGGGAGAGGCCATCTCAACCATTGATAGATGCACGCGGCAGGAAATCGAAGGTCTAGGAAGCATAGAGGGAGGGAGAAGTGAAATTAAGAGGGGTTTAATGCGAGGGAGGATGACGTGGACGAGCGTGAGAGATTGATTGGCTGAACGTAAGTTTTGGTTGGAAGTAGAAGGTGCAAATAGGTGAATTTCTTTTTAAAGGCCAGTCTCATCAACTTATCTACATTAAAGACTACATTTTAAATTTATAGTCTCATCAACTTATCTACATTAAAGACTAAGTTTTAAATTTATTATCACATATGGCTATGAAAAAATCATAATCCGGTCTCAAATCATTTAATGTATATTTTTTATGTTTGATAGTTGATCACGTCGAACTAAAATTAAAGGACGTAAACTCAGCTCGTATCTTTCAATTCAAACTTGAAGGATGTATGTCCGGCTCATACTCTCCAATTGAGCTAGTATATATCTTTTTTTCATGAGATTTTCAAATTATATTGAAACGTCCTGATCAGAGTTTTCCATTAAAAAGTATAAACGTTTAAAGATCATTTTTTTAGCTCATCAGTATAGATTTAAAAATTCTTCAGACCATTACTCATTATATTATATATAACGAATAATTAAAATTATATTTTTATTTTTATTAAAAATTTACATATAATTTTATTTATTTATATATAAATAGCTAATATTAAATAACATTATATTTCAAATTATAATTATAATTATAGTTATACTTTTAAAAACAATATGATTAGCTATTAATTATATTTACATTTCATTATAGGTTATAATTTTAATTAATTTTAACTATTTAAATATATAAATAACTAAATTTATATTTAATTTTTTAATTAAAACCATAAATATAATTACAATTATAATCTTAAATTTAATTTTAATTATAATTTTAAATTTAATTTTAATTTATTTTTAACTATATATATATATAACTAAAATTATATTTAAATTTTAATTAAAAATATAAGTATAATTTTAATTATTTGTTATATATAATGAGTAGTGGGCTGAATAATTTCTAAATCTGTGCTGATGAGCTGAAAATTTAATCTTGAAACGTTTATAACTTTTGATAGTAAACTCTGATTGAGACATTTAAATATAATCCAAAAAACACATAAAAAATTCTATTTACTAGCTCAGTTGAAGAACATGAGCCGAACTTGCACTCTTCAAGTTACTAATAAATCTTAGTTAAATGCGATTGCATCCTATATATAACCCTCTATAAAAATAAATTTAAAACCTAAAATAAATTAATGTTCAATATTTTTAAAGAAAAAATTTCCAAATAGGATTAGGTAGGACAAGTGTCCAGTAGGAGAAAGGGAAAGAAAGGCTTAAGGCCGAGTTTAGAGCGGCTGAGGCGGTGTTCATCACAGCGACTTATCACTGAGTGCACCAATTTTCGCCGTTATTCTTCGTCCGAATATTATCTAACACCTGTCTTTTCGGTTCTCGTATCAAATCATTGGATGTAAAATAAATATTTATATTCTGTACTTCCGAACCGGTTATATCATGGAAAATATATTCCAGAATAACAAGCAAAATATCCACTGGGAGGGACCATGCAGAGAATTATTTTAAGGAGTTCTATGCTGTACATCACAGTAATTTTAGAGCTCTAGAGAAAAAGGTTGATTAATAAATGAACGATACTTCTTCTAATCCATAAGGAGAATTGATCTTATTTTAAAGATTTAGACATAATTTTCAAAAATAAATAAATTAATATAAATTAAAAAATGTTATAGGTATGATTTTCTATTGTCATATAAATAGTCTTTAATCAACTTTAATATAATTGTATAAATTTTTAGTTGTAATAGAATTTAGTTGCTATTGTTGACGCATCAACGACCATTAATTTCATGACATTTTTATCGTCATACAAATTGAGAATTCTCTTTTTTTTTTTTTTTTTTTTTTGCCTAACCACTTTGCAATTACAAACCCAAATCATTGGCACGTTAGCACCAGTCGGGCTCTAACACGACATGAATCTCGCTCTCAATATCTAGTTAGAACTTCTTAGTTGATGTGATATACAAAATATGGTGTTTTTTTAATGCATCTAACAAATAAGATTTAATCAGAAAAACAATCTAACGGAGTCCAATTCACTTTAACAAAAAAGAAGAGAAACAAGTAAATTGAAATTTTTTTTAGAGTTTACTCAGATACTCGAATTATAGTCCGTCTTAAAATGCAAAAAAAGTATTGTTGTACAATATAACAGTCATTTTGCGTGCTAAAATTAAATTATCTAGTCAAAACTTTAGAGCAGTCTTCTGATATTATTCCAACTTCTAGCTGTTCTAGTAGATATTTTGAGCAAACATATTTACCAGCTGCATACTTGATGTACATGAATCTCTCATGTATTACCAGCCTGCTGTAAAGACAATTTGTCCAGGGTTGCAAAAAGTGAGTTCCAGTAGCTGTACAATGCACAACAGCACAAGTATACAAAAACTGTGTATCAACAGTATATTGCTTCTTTTTTCTCCTTTTTGATTTATCCTGGCTGCTGAAAAGAATAATACAAATTGTTCCCCCTTTTGCATTATCTGAACAATAAATGACAGTGTGCCAAAAACATAGTAGAAAATGATAAAACAATGTGATAGCAAAAGGTAAGCTGCATTTTAAGCTGTTGTTCTTTTGTTAGGAAGTAATTTAAGTGAAGAGTGATTTGGTTAGACCATATTTTATGCTTTTCAACAACTCAAGACAAAAATATAAAAAGCAGCTAAGCTGCAAAGAACTTAAGTACATTGGTGGATTAACTAATAATGAAGGAAAACTTCACAAAACTCCTAAAGCAGTGTAATATTTCAGTAATTGATCATCCATTACAACATTTCCATAATTTCAAGCTCTTCATTGGTGACTAAATGCACTAATGAAATAGGCTACATCCAATTCAAAAGTGTTATTTAGCATGCCATTTTGATATTGCTTGAGAACTTTGGTCAGCACTGCCTGTTTTAAAGGATTCACAACAATACACACTGCACTTGAAATTTTGAATTACAAACATAAAATCTGCATGAATACCAGAACAAAATACAGGAGAATGGAAGTTACTACTGCAGGAATCCCATCAATTGCCTGCGAACTGAATGAACAAGGAGCACAACAGTTGCTACAAGAAGATCAAAGGAGGCTCTGTTTCCATTGAGACTGGAGGGAATAAGATCAGGCCTTAAATTGCCACTCACGACGGCACATTGGGCAGTGAGGGGTGGAGGTCTGGCTGTTGACCCACTTAAGGATGCAGTGTAGGTGATATGCATGGTTGCATACTCCCCATATCAGTGGGCAGTCATCCCCAGGGAATTTGCAGTCTGGGCAGCAACCATCAAACGCCATCCGGCATATGCCACATGTCTCGTCCTGTGCATCCCATGTCCATGAACCCACTGCATGCCACTGCAGTATCTTAACCTTCATTCTGAGAAATATTTTTTGGAAAGTATTGAGTTCAGGCTCTTAGTTTCCCTTAAAGAGGGGGAGAGTGAGAAAGACTCATAAAAACAAGAGAGAACAATAGAAAGAGGCAGCTGCCGTACAGGTACAAGTTGCTAGACCTAATTATATTGGAGCCATCCTACTGATTCTAGTCATTGTAGAGATAACTTTATGTACTAGAAAGATCCAAGTAGCTAATGAAATTCAAAACTGTTTTTCTAAATTTTCCAGATCAATAACATAAAAAAGTGTAATTAAAACAGAATGAAATGAAGAATACTATAAAGGGTAAAGGAACAAACAACAATGGGTTAAAACAAATATTGCTTTTACTACTGGTGGAGGAGGTAGTACCAGCAGAGACATAGTGAGGGCATGGCCAGTTGAGGCCCAGGCTTTCCCTATTGTACTATAATCAACTGTTGCTAACCTGATTTGGAAAATCTACTTGCAGTTTATAATTCAATTATGGGAGGATTTTCCAATCAAACTGGCTGCATCTCGAGCAAACTGAAAAAACGTTTGGATGGGGAAAGACCCACTGTCACAGTTATGTCAATCCTTCTATTCTGTATTGGAACAGACTGATTCCTTAGTTTTGATTTCTCACTGATTTGGAACTTCAGAGAAGTATTATGTGAAAGGGCTGTGTTTCTCACTGGGGGACTGCTTTGAGTCGGTTCACATTATTTAGTGTGCTACTTCAAGGTTCTGTTGTAGTTTTGGTGTGTTAAATCAAAAGATCCAACCAAGATGATACAATGGATAATCTCAGATGAGAAAAGATGAAAGAAGATAATGTTTTTGTAATAGAAAGAGTGTTCACAATTCAACAACCACAATAGCAACATGCCTATTTATACTAATTACTTTCTGAGCAAAAAGATAAAGGTAATACAGTCACGGCCCATCTTCTGCGCGCCACTATTTCCTTCATTTAAATCCAAATTCGAGTCGGTACCAACGGTCACCAGCCTAATTAGGTTGTGTGCTGACATTGCCTTCCCCATCTTTTTAAGTTTGCCCTCAAGCTTAGATAAATCAAATTGCCCTTTAACATGATCATACTCCTCCCATGTTGCATCTTCAGCATGCAAATTGAACCATTGCACTAAAATTTCTACCATAGGTTGATTATTCTTTTTGATCATTCTACGATCAAGAATAGCCACTGGTTCTAGTTTGAGCTCACCCTGTCTGCCTACTAGTGGAAGAATCAGATGAGGCTGAATGGTGGGTCCCAATTTCTTTTTTAGTTGTGACACATGAAAGACTGGATGAATTGAAGAGCTAGGTGGGAGGTTAAGCTTATAAGCTACTTTGCCTATCCTTTCTAACACTTCAAATGGACAATAAAATTTTGATTACAGTTTATGCATTCTCATTTTATCCTTGATAGAAACTTGTCTATACAACTGTAATTTGAGATAAACCAAATCTCCTTCATGGAAGCTGCGTTTACTTCTTTTAAGATCAATATACTTCTTTTAATTAATTCCTCTTTGAGTAACCTGCCAGTTTTCTATCTTGCTTCCAAAACCTCATTAACCGATTAGTTACAACTCTTTGGTACCGACCCAAGAGACAATTGCTGTGGAGAATAACCATACAAAGCTTCAATGGGGTTCTTTTGATGACCGTATGAAAATTGAGATTGTACCACCATTCTGCAAGTGGAACCTATTTTGCCTAAGTTCTGGGCTGTTGAAAAATCATACAATGTAAATAATTCTCAACACATTGGTTTAAGCACTCGGATTGCCCATCCATTTGAGGATGATATAAAGTGCTGAAATTACGATTGACTCCCAATTTTTCCCATGATCTCTTTCCAAAAAACACCGGTAAAAACCGAATCTCTATCAGTTATAATTTTACCGTGTAACTTGTAAATGGATGGGTAAGAGTGATTAGGTGGTAGTATTTGGTAAATTTATCGATCACCACCATCAACACATCTTTGCCACAGCTTTTAGGAAGACCAGTAACAAAGTCCATTGTAATTACCTCCCAAGCATTGTTAGGAACTGGTATGGACTCAAGTAATCCTGAATTTAACACATTTTCCCTTTTGTTTAATTGACACACATCACAACATTGCACATGTTGCAATACTTTTTCCTTGAGTTTTGGCCAATAAAGATATTTTTTTACTCTATGATATGTGTCAAGGATACGTGAATGACCTTCTATACTTGAATTATGAAGATTTTCAATCAATTTGGATCTCCAATTAAGACCAATGCCCACATAAATCCTGGTATACTTTCAAATTATGCCCTTATGGACAGTAATGCCCTTATCCAACTCATGGCCTTGAGTGTGCTTTGCCAAAATATCTACTGCCTAAGCATCACCGATATAATTAGCTTTCAGCTCATCAATCCAAGTAGGCAAAATTTCTGACACAGCCTCTACTGCACCATGCTCTACATGTCCCCCTTCTCTTTGATAAAGCATCAGCCACAGCATTTTCCACTCCTCTTTTATATTGCACTTCATACTCAAGTCCAAGTAACTTACAAAGTCCCTTGTGCTGAAGAGTATGAGTCAACCTCTGCTCCAACAGGTATTTAAGGCTAAGATGGTCAGTTTTTATAATGAAAGCTTTACCCTAAAGGTAGTGCCTCCATTTTTGGACAGCAGTTAACAAATCCATGAATTCCTTTTCATATGTGGATAAATGTTGATTTTTCACACCAAGGGCCTTACTCAAGAAAGCTATAGGCTTATGATCTTGCATCAAAACAACCTCAATTCCCTTGTTTGAAGCGTCTATTTCAAGTACAAAGGGTTTGTTGAAATCAGGCATGGCCAAAACCAGGGCAGAGCACATTGCTGACTTAAGTTGATCAAAGACTGATTTGGATTCCTCATCCCATTTAAATGAATTCTTTCTCAAAAGATTGGTAAAAGGCTTGCTAATGGCTCCATAAGGCTTTTAATGAATTTATGATAGTAACCTATAAGTCCCAGAAAGTCTCTTAGTTGCTTCACATTAGTTGGTTCAGGCCAAGACTTCATAGCCTTTATTTTATGTGGATCAATTGCAACACCATGGGATGAAATAATATGACCAAGATATTCCACTTCTATAACTCCAAAGTCATATTTGGACATTTTAGCACATAGCTTGTGGTCCCTTAATTTCTTAAGCATCAGTTTTAAATGTTGCACATGAGAAGCACGATCCTTGTTGCATTTACAGGTTTGCTCATTGATGTTATACTACCAGCCGTCTCTTGTGTCAAACTCTCATCATTTTTGAAATGGAAAAAGAGTATAACTTAACCAACTAAATTGACCAAATTCTCTGGAATCTGTGATTGTACTGTTCTTTTGCATGCTGTGCCATTAAGTTTCTATTAATCTTATGTACACTGTGCAAAATGAAATTGTACGGTTTCATATAATAATGTAAAAACCTTGATTGCCACAATCAAATTCATATGTGGTGGAGATAGTGAACCACCATATATATTAACTTCGCTGAATAGATCTATACTTTATGAATCAAATAAATTTACCCCCACAAAGTTGGTGAATTTGGGGTCCCTTTGCAGCACAAGTCGATGCACCCGGCCAAAGGGACCCCAAATTAGAGAGAAGAGCATGGTGCGCACCCGGCCAACAGTCGGCAGATAAAGTTTGGGAGAGAAAGAGAAAGATTTTGAGAAAGAAACTGACCGTGCCAACAGTCGCCGAGCTGGAGCGGGAAGGCGATAGAAGTAAGACGAACGCCGTCGCCGACTAGGCGTCTAGGCGAGGCCGCGAGCAGAGGAGAGCTCAGGGATTCAAACGAGCGAGAGAATTGGAGACGGGCCTAAAGAAAAGGCAAAACATTTTTGGGCCGTAAATTTGGGATCCGATAAGGAGCGCAAAATGCGCTGAAATGGCTTGAAAGGATGGGCTTGCCTGGATAATAATAATAATAATAAACTTTACACGCTTCAACAAATAAATTAAATGTCAAGATATTAAGCTTAGAGACTACAAAAAATGTTTTGTTTACATGTAAGGATTAGGGACCGTCATTGTTCTACGCTAACAACAGGCAAAAGAAATAAGTTGCTTTAGATATGAACGTACCGGACGCTTGTGAAAACAGTCTCGTAAAGCCTATATAACAGTTTTGTTTGAATAATTAAGCGAGTTCGAACCATGTGCTTTCTTTTACTTAGGAGTACTTTACCCCTTGATACTTTGATGTAAAAAAGTCAACAGTTTGTCACTTAATCCATGATACTGTTAATTAAGGATATTTTCTCTACATGGATAAATTGGAAAATTACTCTACAAAATAGAAAAAAAAAACTGAGTTCTATGCAAGTTTGGCATTTAGATCGAATTATACAACATCATTTTCAAAGACGTTATACAACATCATTTCAATTAGTAGCGAGACAAGCGTCATTTTCTTTCTGTTTCTACACTGACCCCGATTACATAGGCATTGCTTTTATAGTAAGCTAATCCAAAATAATAATAGGCGAATTGGGTATATACCCCTCAATATATTTTAATTTGGATATTTACCCCTTCAAACTTAAAAATTGGATATTTATCCCTTAAAATGTAAAAATTTTGGATTTTTACCCATAACTATTATTATCCTCATAAAAATTAAAATATAATTAATTATAATTATAATAGGATAAATATATCATTCATTTAATTTCCGCTATTTACTTAAATCTACAACAGTCGCTTTAAATAATCTTGTCTTTTATTTTCTCAAGAATTTCACGAGCTCGAAAAGAGATAATTAATAATTTTCGACATAATCATTAGCCTCCCTGAAAGACTGATCGAGCTCCAGTAACTTTTCGAAGACACATGTGATTGGATCTTCGAGATCTTGACTGTGAAGAAAAATATATGTATTTGTTGAAAGTTTCAGATTTGAGAGTTGGAGGAAATTAAAGTTTGAAATTCATACTATGCACTTGATCAGATGGTAAAGATAAATTATTGCTTCTCAATTTGCTAGCTCTCAGCGAAATATTGACTGATTGAGAGATATTTTATTCTTTCATAAATTTAATTAATTATTAATTTAATTTTTATGAGGATAATAGTAATTTTGGGTAAATATACAAGATTTTGATGTTTTGAAGGATAAATATTCAATTTTAAAGTTTAGAGGGGTAAATATTCAAATTGAAATATGTTGAGGGGTATATACCCAATTTTGCCATAATAATAATACTCTTTAATTCTTAAGAATTTTTACCATTCATCTACAGGACAAGGAATACTTTACACTTCGTGGCTGCATCTCAGCCGTCAGATCTTATCTCAGGGATGCGGCTCTGATACACTTCGTTTCTGTTTCCGCATGCACGCCTCTTCTTCTCGTGTTGTTCTCCGGCTGTTTGTTGGTCCCCACTGAGACATCCTCACGATTTCTCCTCAAAAAACAGTCACCCAGTAAAGATATTTTCATTTAGTTGTTGAGAAGTAGTGACACAAAGGACAGTAATTAAAATTACATTGAAACATTTAGAGCTTTTTTCCTAGCATTTTTGCCCTGAAATTTAGTTATGTTGTATACTTGAGTCTTATACTGATAGTTTAGATTATTATAGTGCATACGTCTTTGAAATTTCTTTTCATTACCCAAATACACAAAGTAGAACATAGCTTGAATTGGAAAATTGATTTCGTGTTTTCTCTTCTAACTTATTCACTATTCTAGCCATGTTAGTCAAATCAAGTATTGAATGACTGTTATGTTTTTCCTATTAGACAGTAGAAATAAAATAAGTAGCCACAAAAAGAGGATGTCTATAGAACTCGGTTCACTGTACACTGAGCTGAATTATTTCTTTCAGTGTATGCTTACAAAAAACCGTACAAATATCTTTAAAAAAATCAGCATATGTAATATATATACCATGAATTTTGGTCACGGTAACATGCCCCAAACTTAGTTCAGTTATCGATGTCTTGAACTGCGGTTCATTCTTGTTTTCTATAGAAGTTCATTTGATAGTATTGTTTATTATGGTAAAGTAGTACATTTGGTTTGCTTGGACCACAGTAGAAAAAAAAATAAGGTGGATGCTTTACACGAAGATGTGGTCCTCGCGATGTTGTGAATTAAAGGCAGATTAATATAAAGAAAGGTTATTAAACATGACATCTAACTGGTATTTTAGTGTATACATGGTGATTATAAGCTGTCTGTCTTCAGTCATGCAAACTTGAGCTTTCTTCAAGTAGATCCATTACTAGCACAATTAACATTTTCCTAATGAAGAAATCTATAACTGATATATGTAGTTAGATTCACCTTCATTAGCAAATGGTGATCAAATTATATGCATAGATAATCCTGTTGATTTTGCTTTCCGGTCTGGACAGACTGTACATTGCTATCCTCTCTTAATGGGACAATTGGATTGATATACAGACTTACTGGTAAAAAAATGCATCGACAATTATTTCAATCATTTATTTATCTATAGGGGTCGATCTAGACTTTAGAGCACTGAGGGGTCAAAAATTTGGATTTTTTTTTGGGGGTCAAAATTTAAATTTTTTCTCCAATATAAGATTGTTTTTCTTTGGAGCAGAGCAGTTGAATTGGAGTTCAAATAAGCGATAAGCAATTACTTTTTACTCATTGCTCTTACAAATCAACATTCACAAAGAACACAAAACTCCCTCCCAATCTTTTTCCCTAAACTTTATTTCATTAATCATATTTTGTTACATTTTCAAAGTAATACTCATCTCTTTATAAAGCACACCAAAATCTGAGTACAATCATTCTCTTAGATATCTTTCTATATTTCTATTAATAAAACAAGCAACAAATATTGTCTATAATTCTCGAGCTTGGGCACCATATCAGAACAACTATTTCAGGTATTTGTAGATTGTTGCAACCTTCTTTTTTTATTCTAATAGATCTTCTATGACAATACTCCTCCTCATGTTGGTATGTACAGATTTGTCACTGTGAACTTACTCAATATGTCATGGAAGATCTTACTCGAGGTTGCCTTAGTTAAAATATCTGCAAGCTGTCTTTCTAACCTCACATGTGATAATCAGATAATCTTCGATTCATTATTCTCTCGAATGAAATGTCTATCAACTTTAACATGTTTGGTCTGATCATGTTGAACCGGGTTGTGCGACATATCGATGGCAGTCTTGTTGTCACAGAATAAGTCCATCGCTTTTGTTTGAGGAAATCTAAGTTCAGTCATCATCTTCTGAAGCCAAATTAATTCACAAATACCCTTGATTACACCTCTCAATTCTGACTCAGCACTAGAAGGAGAAACACTCTTCTATTTCTTGCTTCTCGAAGTAACGAGACTACCTCCTACATAGGTAAAATAACCGGTCATGGATCTCCGATCAGTGATACTTCTAGCCCAATCTACATCTGTATATCCCATCACGTCTAGGTGCCCATTTTTTTCTGAATTGAATCCCTCTTCCAGGTGCTCCCTTCAAGTACCTAATTATTCTCATGACAGCCTCCATGTGCTCTGCACTTAAATTATGCATGAATTGACTAACTAAACTCACTGTATAGGCTATGTTAGGTCTCGTATGTGATAAATAAATTAATTTTCCTATTAACCTTTAGTACCTTTCTTTATTAGTAGGCACTTGGTCAGGGTATTCTCCCAATTTGAGGTTTTGAACAACTAGCATATCTACCGATTTACAATTAAGCATTCCAACTTCAATTAGTAGGTCTAAAATATATTTTCTTTGATATAGAACAATACCTTTTTTTGACCTGCTAACTTCAATTCCTAAAAAATACTTGAGTCCACCCAAGCTTTTCATCTCAAACTCTTTTGATAGTCTTTCCTCAAGCCTTCTAATTTCATCTCTATCATCACTTGTAATAATCATATCATCCACATATATGATCAAAACAGTTAGTTTTCCTTGTTGTTTCTTAAAAAATAAAGTATGATCATAATCACTCTGTTCAAAATCTCATAACTTTTCATAGTATTACAAAATCGACCAAACCAAGCTCGAGGTGACTGCTTAAGCCCATATAATACCTTATGCAATCAACATACTAGTTGTGTGGTACCCGATTGTGTGTATCCCAGAGGAGGTTCCATGTAAATCTCTTCCTTCAAGTCACCGTGAAGAAACGTATTTTTTACATCAAATAGATGTAAGGGTCAGTCTAAATTTGCCGCAAGAGATAACAAAACTCGAACAGTATTTAGTTTAGCAACTGGAGAAAAAATTTCCTTAAAATCTATACCGCAGGTTTGAATAAATCCCTTTGCAACTAATCTTGCCTTGTATCTCTCAATTTTACCATTAGCACCAAACTTAATTGTGTATACCCACTTACACCCTACTTATTTCTTTCCTTTTGGTAATTCTACTAATGACCACGTGTTATTTTTTATTTAGTGCTTCCATCTCTACGTCCATTGCATGAACCTACTTTGGATCCCTTAGAGCTTCCTCAATATTTTTTGGTACTTCTAAGGACAAAATAGATTCACTAAAACCTTTTAATGGTTCTGATAACTTATTAGTGCAAACATAATTTGTAATTGGATATTTTATTATTTCACTTGTTCCATCTTTTGGAACATATTGTTTTGGTGATTTTCCTCTGTTAGTTCTTGGAGGTAAGATATAGTTAGAGATACTTACCGTTAGATGATCCTCAGGAGACATTGGTTCAGATGGTATCGGGTTTATTTGTGTCATTCCTTCAGATGTAGATATCCAAATCCTTCTCATTTGATCTCTTCTGCAAATCACTTGTTCTAGTTTGATCAACTTCTGGCCCGTGTATCTCTTCATGCTCTGACGCACTCACCAATTTTGGCTCTGGATCGAGATTGGTGGGCCCGAACCTCAGTTGGGTTTACTACTTGACTTATTACCTTTGTCGTGAGAGTATTGTGGGTGTGCTAAGTCTGATTTTGGTGGATAGATAGTTCAACTGGGCTTGTACTTGAATGTATCTCAGAAAAATTAGTTTCATTTAACCACATATATTCATTCTCATCGTCTCTTTCATTCTCCCCCTCAGAAGAATATGTGTTGAAATAGAGTTCATTCACAATAAATATCACATCCATTGTAGCATTTCTTATTTAATCACACTCACAACAATACATAATTTTTTGCATTAGGTTTGATCTTTGTTCTGTGCTATTTTTGAACATGGACATAGATAACACAATCAAATATCTTTGGAGGTAAATTTAAAATAGAGGCTATTGAGACAAATGTGTCAAGTGTGTTTAATGGAGTATAAAAGTCATTGACTTTAGTTGGCAAATGATTAATCATATAGACAGCCATAATAATAACACAATCCCAAAAATATCATGGCACCCTATATTCAAAGAGTAAGAACCTCGCAGTTTCTAGAATATGTCTATTTTTTCTCTCATCTACCTCGTTTTGTTGTGGCATATCAACACAGGTGGTTTCATGAATTATCTCTTTGTTAATAAAAAATTTTCTCAGTGTTTGATTCACTAACTCACCTTTATTATGACTTCTAAAACTTTAATTCCTTTGTCAAATTGATTTTGTATCATGGTATAAAAACTCTTAAATACCTCGGCTACTTCATCCATTTTTTTCAGTAAGTACACCCACGTCATTCTTATGCAATCATCAATGAACAAAACAAACAATCTGTACCCATAAATCGAGTTTATCGGGGATGGTCCCCAAACATTAGAATGGATTAAATCAAATGGACTTTTGTTTTTATTATTACTGATCTGATAAGGTACATGGTGACTTTTTACTTTGATGCAAGTTTGGCATACAAAACTCGAGACATCTAAACTAGAAAATAAAGAGGGTGCCCTAACCATACCATGTTACAAATAAGCATTCACAAAGAACACAAAACTCTCTCCCAACCCTTTTTCCTCAGCTTTATTTCATTAATCATATTCTGTTACATTTTCAGAGTAATACTCGTCTCTTTATAAAGAACACCAAGATCTGGGTTCAATTATTGTTAAACCGTGAAAATTAGTTAAACGATAACAATGATTAATTAAAATTGTTTTTTTATCAGAACGTAAATTCCCAAACAGTTAAGGAAATTCAACTAACCACACTCTAATAGACAATAATTTCTTTTACAATGAATTTGACATTTCATTTAAATTAAACCGCCACACCAACAGCCACATCCATCCGCCACAGAAAAACTCATATCTCTCTCTTCCTCTCTCTTCTTCCCTCTCTCCTCAATTAATGATATTTAATGCTCTCTCTCTCACTCTCCCACTCCTCTCTGTCCCCTTTCTTTCATTTCTGTCAACCCTCACCTCTCTCCCTGTCTCATTCGAGACCCTACCCCTTTACTCCCCTCTCTGTATCTCTCTTACGAGAGATCGATGATCTTTGACCTTCTCCCTCTCCTCGCTACCTCGCTACCTGCTCTCTCACTGTCCCTAGACCTATTGTCTTGTCGCCCCTTTTCCCCGCTGTTTGTCACCCCTATTGACCATTGCGCTCCTCTACCTCTCACTCACTCTTGGTACAGCCACCGAACCCTCATTTCCCTTTCCCCTATAAAGAGACACTCCAAAGCTTCGTCCCCTCCCTAGTTTCAAAAATTTCTCATGCACTGAGATCCAGCCCTAAAAATTCGAGAAGGATAGTATTACACTCCAACTCTCTGGATTTGTTGGAAAGGGAGGGGATTGGCTGGAGCTCTCGGAGAGAAAGAAGTAGTCTCAGTCGAAGCCGACCCCTTATCTTGCCTTTGTTGCCTCTGATTTCTTACTGGTACATTATTGTCCCTTGTGCATTTGTTGTTGTTGCGATTGTATTTCAGATTTATTTTCTTATTATGTAGGTATCCCCTGATGCCTGTGATCTGCCAGCAATCTGGTGTGGTCCGGGTTTTGGCCCATACTAGTGTTGTTGCTTGCTTGGTTTCTACCTCTGTTGTCTTTCTTTTTGCTCTCTGAGTTGCTGGTAACACCTCTATTAATTGCTGCCTTTCTAACTCTGGTACTTAAGGTAATACTGTGGTTTATGGGTTGTGGTATGCTGGTATTACTTAGGGGATTTATAGTGCTGGCTTTGCTAATTTTTGGGTTTATTTGCTGGGTTCTGACATTTTGATGCTTGTTGAAGGTTGCTACTTTGATTGTGTTATTCCCTAGCTTGGTTCCCCATGTACTGGTATATGTCCCTTATGTTGCCCTAATTTTTCTTGCGATGTGGCCCCTGGATCTGTTTTGTCTGGTTTTTGATAATCTGAATTGATACTCTAACTGGCCCTGGGTTGTTTGTTGCCTATGCCGATCTCCTATATTCTTGTGCGTTATTTATTGTTAGTTGTACCAATTGCTGGTACAGCCCTGAGCTTGTTCTGATTGATATTGCTCTGCTGGGTTGTTGTCTGTATTTGTGTCTGTGACTCTTATCCTTGTGATTTACTATATTATTGGCTTTGATTAGTTTTGTTATATGCTTGGTTATCTCTTTGGTTGCCCTGTGTGTTGTTTTCTTATTTGATTGTTTCTCTCCAAAGTAGAGCGACTCCGTGATCCTCACCAGCATTCTCAGGTATGGGTTTCTGAGATTTAATTTTCTTTCTTCAAAATTAGGAACCCAAACCGAAAATAAAAATATTTATAAAATAAATCTGAACTATGTTATTTTTGGACCATATTTGAATTGTCATGTGTATCCGATAAATTGACCAGTATTTTTGGGGCCTACCCGTATTCGCATGTCATATCATGTCATATGTAGACAGAATAGGAGTAGGACTCGGAAAATAGTCCCGAGATAGGATTAGATAGAATAAAATAATTAAGTTGTAGCTTATAAATATTAGGATAATATTATCACTATCACTAATTATTAATTAAGTTATGTAGTTAATTATGCATTAAATACATAAGAGTGTTAAGAGACGGGCTAGGTGATCTCGGTCTGAGGTTGCCTTGTATAACTAGATCGTTGCGGTTACGTACGGTGACCCATATGCCCGTAGGATCTATGGATTTCAGTATTTAGTGTGGGCGACCATATTCGAGTTTGGAGCCTATTTTGGGTTATTATATTATTTATTTAGCCGGCATGTTGGAGATCTCGGTATGTCCGAAAAGGCTTTCTCCTTTGACTCCTGGTTGGTACAGAGAAAGTCGGGAGCGGTCCTCTGGCCCCTGATTTGTACAGAGAAGGCTCTCATTTGTTATTATATTTCATTTTGTGATTTATGGATAGTTAACTCATTTTGGCGATATGGCAACTGAAGTCATACTATATCCATTTGCTTTTATTTTTATGAGATGAGTTACCAGATTTAGCATACCAGAGTACGTGCCCTTGCACGTTCACTCTCCTAGAGCGTTATCGCCTCGGGAGCCCAAATTGTTCGTTTATGCGGTATTGGTGCCGCATAAACATAAAGTCCTAAGTTCGTAAGTTGGGTCGCTGGTTGCGCCCGCTTAGGCAAGACCCAAGATCGAAAGGTGGGACGCTGGTAGTGCCCACTTGGGATAGATCTGGCAATTTACAAACTGGGTATTTATTTCGGGTGATTGGTTCTCGTATCATATATTATATATATGATTATTATTCCACATATTTTCTATTTTGAGTTTCCTTGTCATCTTATGTCACAACATGTAGGTACTTTTCTCAAATTATGCATACAAATATTATTATATTCATATATGATTATTATATTACATTAAAACATTAGTAACGTTATTTGGGTCTAGTCTAGGAAAGAAGATCAAATCTTAAGGCTGAATCTAAATTCGTACTGAGTAATTTTTAAATTACTCACGTTTCTACGGTGGTTGTGGGATCCAGGTATTACAGGTACGAGACTTATCTTGGGGAGAGTGCTAGCGACAGTCCTGCGTGATAACAGATGTGTTTCACCGCATTAGCTTGTGAGCAGGGTAGTTTTTGTTAGGACTCCTCAGGTTTCGGGTTTTTGGTCTTTCTTTTGAGATTTATTTGAGAGATTTGTTGCCCATTCCGATGGAGGCAGCCCCCGTCGATGCAGGCGTTGTATTTATTTATTATTATGGAATGTATTATCATGTATTTATATTTATTATTATTTTATTTATTCTGTATGATTTATTTATTTACTTCGTATAGCTTTCCGTACACACGTCTTATCGTGCGTACGTGGCGGGGTTGTCACCCTAATTCCGATTAACTATTTTGGAGTGTGATAATTATTCTCTTAGATATCTTTCTATATTTCTATTAATAAAACAAGCAACAAATATTATCTATAATTCTCTAGCTTGGGCACCATATCAGAACAACTATTTCAGGTATTTGTAGATTGTTGCCACCTTTTTTTATTCTAATAGATCTTCTGTGACAATCTTCAACAATTGCTTATTGCTCAATGCAGTACTAAAAAAATTGTTTATTGCTCAATGGAGTACTGAAAAGTTCCTTATTACTAAATACATATAACGCATGCAGTACTGACAAAATTTTCTTATTGCTCAATGAAGTACTGAAAAATTCCTTATTACTACATATAACACCGTGAGATTCAGTTTTAAAATCAGAGAAAAAAAATTAGAAAATTGTATATCAGGGTTGACACTGTCATACTCCATACATTATTTAAAGAAAAGACGGGAAAATCTGTCTTTTGTTCTGCCACATTATCAGACGAGCGAGAATTTCAAATTACTCAGGTTGTTTTTATAGATAGATCTACATCCTGGTTGTTTAACTACCTGTGAATTAAGCATTTATTTGTTTATTGTACCATAGTATATTTAATGT
>CAXKVV010002063.1:0-33339 GCA_964058805.1 Schoenoplectus triqueter
GTGGTTTACTTTAATTGTTTGGCTATGATAGATATGGATTTGGAGCATATTTCAGTATACTTCCTGGCTCGGAGTGGTCGGCTATAATGCTTACTTACGGATTTCCTGTTGCTATCATCGGCATGGCACTCAAGGTCCAATTATATCTCCATATACATTTGTTGATTTTGTGCCAAATCTGGAATACAAAAGCAGCCTTTTCATAAACTATGGATAATAAGATACAATATTAACAATGGCAGTTACACAACTAACCGCTGTGCTGTTACATGTACCAGTTCGGTACAATTAGTTAGGATAATTCTTTAGATTCACAATGTATCTAGACACTCTGTAACTCAATACAGTTAGCACTATCTTTGTAATAGAAAAGTTCTATAAATGATAGACTGTAACTATTCTTGAAAGGGATGAAAAGATTATCCATTTCTTGCAAACATACTTGCCATCTTCTATCCTGATTCTTTACAATGGATGAATTTGTTTGGTTTTCATTGTTTTATTACAGGTTAGAGCTGAAATTGATTGCAATTGTTGTCCCTGTTAGTTTTCATTGTTTATTTTATTATTGATTTTCCTCACTTTCCATTTTCAAAAATTCAGTATGCTGAATTAAAACCAGTGCCCTGCATAACCTTCTCTGATGCTCAAGCCTTGAGAGAAAAATGTGCTACACCCATCCTTAAGCAGGTACTATGAACCTTTTATATTTTTGTATAAACTGTATTTAAATAGATCTTGATGGTTATACGTTCTATTTTTGTCAGGTAAGGAGTGATGTTATCCGATACAGATACGGTGATGAGCAACATTTGGATGAAGCCCTTAAAAGGATCTTTCAATATGGACAGGCATGCACCATGAACCTTTTTTAATTTACCATGTGCCTTACATCTGTATTATTATCTGATAGCTTTAGAGTTATTAGCGCTATCTGAGACAAAAATAGAAGTAACCTCTTTTTTCATTGTTGCAATTTTTCACAGAATGAAAGTGCTTGGTGTTAAGTCTGGCTTGTGTAAATGAAACCAAATATTTTATTATTTTATTTAAAATACAAATGCCAACATATCTCTGAATATTTGACCATGTTTAACTATAGGAAGTCTCTTCTGTTGTAAATTTAACCATTAACTGAAGTAAAATTAAGAAAGTTGAAATTGAATATTGTTCCTGAAATTCCATGTATATGTGATCTGCTGATTTGTTGGCTCAATATAGAAAAGTTAAGGGCCCTTAATTTGTTTATTCTTGTGTGACCAAGGCCTCATTCATATTGGATATTATGTTATCCAGATTAGTGTTGGTGATAAATTGCAATTGTTAGAAATGTGTGGTGTATTTGCAAATACAGTTGATTATCAGGACTAATTGCAAAAGTTCATAGATTTATGTAAAGAACCCAAACCTGAAGTTACTATGTGTTGATGCCCTATTAGGGAGGTTCAGCACCTGGTGGACCATGGAAAAGCTAGTTACCTTACTCATACTTCTTTAGTTGAATCCAAGTGTTATGAGAAATCATAGGGTTAACTCATTATTCAGTTTGTTTTAATTTAAATCCAAAATAATTCAGGGAGGAGGCATTCCAAGGCGCAGTGCACCTAGGCTTGAGATGATCCGTGAAGAAGTAAGTTTGAGTCTTTTCTGTAATTACGTCTCTTGAATGTATTATTAATAATACCAGCAACATAGAAATCCTTAACTATATTATGTGATTAAATAAATGCCATATGTTTCAAAATAAGATATGAAGATTAAATGCTAAATTTCTATCAAATGAGGCATTTCTGTAATATTTGATCAAGTAACCATGTAAATTGTTTGATTTCCCATTTGTTCCTTTCAATTTTGTTTGTGTAGGTTACTGAAGAGGGAAAGTATGCTTTGGTGCTTGCTTTTGAAGCAAAAGCATTGCAGCTATCTGATTTTGAGCAAAGACGGGTAAGTTTTATCTCCAGTGGTACTTCTGATGAAAATTGTACCAATTGAATAATAGTCTGTATCAAATGTTAATGGTTATATGTGAATAGTAGAAGAGACAATAAAGAAACTTGTAGTGTGATATTACCATTTACTTTCATCAATATTCCATTTCAAGAACAACATCATTAAAAAAAAAATTGAAGAACAAACCTCAGTTTCTGTTACATGTATTCTGAACTAGGTAATTTTACATGCACAATAAAAAATTGTCCTCAAGGAAAAGACGTGTGGTTGACTTTAAATTATTGTGACGTGGTTATTTTTTAATTTCAGCCAAAGTTCACGTCTTTCTTTGGACCAGGGGTCAATGCAGAAATCCGTTAGTTTTCTTGTACCTTTTCTCTGAAATTTTGAGCACAGCTTAATCTATTTTCCATATTCTTTCTTTCTTATCCAAACACACAGAAAGTAAAAAATTTAAAGGAAAGTGAACACAAGTCAATTAAAGAATGTAAAGAGAGAGAATTATTAAAACATAGCAGGCCTTACACCTACTGCTTAAAGAAAAAAAAATAAAATGAAAAAGATGAGGGAACAAGTACTACCGTAATACTGACACAAGGCTCAGATGTGGTGTGAAATCCGGTGAATGTTTCTTACAATAAATAATTAGCTGTTTTTGCATTGTTTGGTGTAGGAAAAGGAGAGAACGATTTGTATGAAGTTTGTCTAGTTTCACAAACTGCATCCTGATTTCTGAAAAGAATCAAGGACACAACAGAGCACTACACTTTGTACAGATGTTGTAAAGAATTTTTATTTATACTACTAATTAGTGACCGAGGGGGTTTCTTTTACCTGCATAATGCTGGTGCTTCCTCTATGTCGGAACAAGCTGATTACACAAGTTCCTCTCTAGTTAGTATTAGCATTCTGTAGAATTCAATGTTGATCGAGCTTGAAATACGGTTAAATTGGTATAAGCTAAGAACTCTTCTACGGTTCCCATTTCGTCCTATTACACAACCCAATTAAAAATCTATCAAATGAGAAAATAAACCTTTATCAACGATTACTTACCTCTGTTACCTATTTTGTGATTTTCATTTAAAAAGGTTAATTAATAGAAGGAAATAAGTGTTGCTATAACATTTTGTTACCTATATGGCTATATGGTATAAAATTAAATTCGTACAATAACTAGTTTCGTTGTGTAGTTTATTTCTCCGTTGAGATATCCATTTATATGTACAATGGAGAGATAAAAGCAAGCGCGAAGTCGTTGTAGTATAGTGGTGAGTATCCCCGCCTGTCACGCGGGAGACCCGGGTTCGATCCCCGGCAACGGCGATATTTGTTTTCCGTTTTCTTATTTTCTTGGTCGGCTCGTAATTCGTAAATCGTCAGCACAAATAAATTTCCTACAAGGAAACTTATTTACTTCGTCAGTGGGTAAAATTAGTAGTATAATTGGGAGTAATTATTTACTTCGTCAGTATTTATTTATTATGTATCTTTTCATGACCCAAGGCGGTAAAATAAATGCCTGCATGAAGTGTAGCGGCAGAGCATTTAAGACTCAATATAAGTGGGAGGAATGCTGAATTGGTGGGCTTTCAGATTGTCAGAGGTAGCCCTAGATATTTATTTAATTGGTGTGAAGTAGTTCATCAGGAATAGAAACGGGCAACAATCCCGATTTATTTGAATATCCTATATATGTTTTACTCAATAGATGCAGAGCAGACATAATGATTTTGAGTGTAGTAGGTCCACTAGTAGAGGAATAAAGGGTAGCAATTTGGTGGCCAAGATTTTGGTTAATATTTTCGGATAGCGGATAGAACACTAATAGGATGAAAATCTGAGATATTTGTCGCCCCATTTTTCTTTAGAATCAGGGTGATATAAGCCTGATTAATTATCCATAGGTTGAATTTGATATGGTAAAAAGCTATTACTACCCATCGGATCCTATAACTTTGTCCTTTGACATTACAAATACAGTCTTTTTAGCTCAGTAATTGATATGATGTCCGGAGATGGAGTGCTAGCTAGGCCGAATGAACTAGGTCCCTGACTTCTTGAAAGTGTAGCCAGTACCTTTCGAAGGAGAATGATCTGTATGGAAAATTATCGGTCCTTTTGAAGTTGAGGTTGAGAGGGATATGGTTCGAGGTTGGTGTCGATAAATCAAATAGGTGAGGTAAATGAGTGGATATATAGGGATTCTCAATGATTGGACAAGAGTACTCTATTAAGTTTAGAAAAAAATAGCTAGCCTTAGTCTTTTGTTTGACCATGTGTATTGTCTATCAAAGAGGGGGACTTCCTGTAGTTATAAGTACAAAATTAGGGTATGAAATGTGAGAATGGAATGTGTATTAGAGTTGACCGCAATGGTGTTCTCAAGATCCTTTATGATGTTGAAGTCACCCAAAATAATCTATGGTAAGTTATGGAGACAATAAACCATTCTGATTTCGATAAGAAAGATATTTGTTAAGTTGTTATCTACCGGTCCATAGATATTGGTGAGCATGAATTAGAAGTCTAAGTTATTGGTTAGGACGACTGTGTTAGAAAAAGTTAGATCGTACACATAATTTAGGGATAAGGATGAGTTCCACGCGGTGAGAGTGCCTCCCCGAGAGTACCATTGTGTGATTAGAGTAAGAGTTAGGGAGGAAAGAATAAAGTTTAGAAAATGAGATTTCATTCAATTTTATCTCTTGCAAACATAAAATATAATTCTTAGAGACCTGTAATGTGTCTTTAATTAAGTCACATTTAGTAGGATCTCCAAGACAACTAACATTCCAACATACAATTGACAGATTATCAATATTCATCATCAATACATAACCCAAAAGAGAGACTAGCTAATATTGTATATAATATAAAAGTTCATTCTAATAGGAACGAGCTATCACTAATCCAAAGAGAAGCATCTCATGGGCTGAGCTACATATCTAGCATGTCCTTGTCCACTGTCTCCGCATCGATATCGTCAAGATTGATGCCCTCCATGGTAGTCCTCATCATCATCGTCACTTAAGGGGAACCTCAGATCTTGAAGTATGAGAGGTTTTGGTGTATGGGGAGCAGACACAGTGGGTTGTGGTGGAGTTGTTGTGTCAGTTGTCAGGTCAGATGAAGTAGCATTAGTGACCGATTGTTGTGCTGACGGTGGAGGGGGATAATAGTTCAGATAGTAGGTCATCATTGAGATATATGGAGATGAAGTCAGCAATATTTGAAATTGTGTTGACATTTAGAGGTTTTGCTACTATAGATTCTTGTTGTAAGGTCTTCTCCAGGCCTACTTCTGTCAGGACATTTTATATTGTGTTTTTCTTGAGCCTTGGTGAGAGTGGGTACTAGGCTAGGATATAGATCCACCTTCTTAAGCTTGTGAGAGCTCCGTCTCAATACCTTTTTCTACTACGGTAAGGACTACAGGACCTTTTTCCCTTTGAGAGTAGTTGATATTGCATGGGTGCCAATCGGTCTCACTTTTGGCACCAGAGTTGGCTATGGTGCCCGACAAGCGGTGGCTTGTATGAGAGCCATGTGAACGATTAGGTTGTGAATAGCCTTGTTATTGAAGTTATTTTTGTACTGGTTAACTATGGGAAGAGAGGAGTTAGCAATCTGCTAAATGTGATGTGAGTTGTCACAAGGATATGTTGGGGACAGAATGTCATCTGGGGATGTATGGGGCCGTGTCAATGGAGTCTTTGCTATAGCCGAGCAGGCTGGGGTTTGTTCGCATTGGGTCGACCTTTTTGAGTGAGTTGCTTTGAGATAAGAGATCAGCCTTCAATTATAGGTCCTATAATTAACATAGTGTGATGCAGACTTTGTGAGATAATTTATTTAAATCTTATTTTGGTCTGTTAGGCTTGGTAAATAGTTAGGGGAGGCAAAAAAATCTTGATGTGTTTTGACCTGCAGAGTGAGGGTTCGGTTGGTGCCATGTCGGCCGAGGTGAGTAGGGGTAATAGGGCAGTTTTGGAGGCACATGGGAGGTCTGAGAGCATAGTTGGATGAGAAGCTCTCTATCCACCGATACTTAATCCATTGACAATAAATTTTATTGGTGCTTCCCTTTCATATTCGAATAATTTTGGTGCCAAGAACCTGCTCAAGGAGGAAGATGAGCCCTCTTTTTGCTCGTATAAACTCTACGTCCTGCTCTTTTTAAAACATGACATACACTTGCATAATCATATTTTCGTAGACTACATCCGACAGAGTGGTGTCTTTAATGAACTCGAAGTTTTTTGGGTCCATCAGATAATCACTAGAAGTGTTATGATTTTCCTGCCATTCAAGAACATCATGATAGATCTTAGTATCCGGGATAGATAATCCGTAGCTATAACCGTCCTTAGCCGTTCAAATGACTCAGCCTTCTTAAACGATGGGTGGGGCAGTATGAGCCCGAATGAGGAGGATATGACAACTAATTCTTCCAGTGACCATGCATGGGGAGGTAAGTCTACCAAATCAATCCATACTTTGTATTCAAGAGCCTGCATTTCTATTTTGATCGTCGGCGACCAGACAAAGGCTATATATGTAGTTGAGTGAAGATAGATATGATGTGCAGAAATCGAAGGAGATGAGGTAGTAAGTTGAGGTTGAGCGGGTGTGTACAGGAGGTTTCCTGGACTCGATGTATTCGGTTGCATCGCGAGTAGGGAGAGTAGTAGTTAATTCGGAGGAATAATATGACTGCTCGTCGGGGGAGGTAACTAGATGATAGCTTCCCATGGCCCGCGTTGGGGGAGTTTTAATGATCACCAATATCACCTAGGAATCGCCCAATATTCCTCCGATCATTTTTAAAAAAAATATTTTGGATTCAACCAATGTTTTTTTACATAATTATTATTTTATTTCTAACAATATGCTTCAGTTTCACAATAGATAACTCATACTTAAAATGACTTCATTGCTTGTACTAGCAAAAGGGCAACGTGTGTCAAGCCCACACAATTCACAAATCACATCCTCTTTTTTGTTTTAAAGAAAATAAATTTATTTTACCTTGTAAAAAGTTGGGCACAAATATTCCACTCAAAATATAAAGGGTTAATTTTCGGTGTACTCATTAAAACTTCTTAAATTTCCAATATCCCCATCTAAACACTATAATAGTTTATATCCCATCTAAATTTAATTTATTTTCTTATATCTCTTTTATGCACATGACCTATTATTTCACCTATTGTAACACATAAATTGATTATTATAACCTTTGAAAAATATGTATACGTCTCTTTATTTTCTCAACAATAGTAAAATAAAAAGAGAGAGCTTACATTCAATATAAAAGTATAGGTATAAAAAATAATCATTAGCAAAATTTATCAGATAATTAAAATGCTTTATAAAAAGATAGCACAACATAGTTTTTTTTTTCAATAACGGACGTCAATGACTTCTATGAATAGATAAACATAAGAAATTATTGATTTTTTTTAAAACTTAATTGATACGAATAAGAGAAACTGCAAGACAAGCATAAGAAGGAATGAGTTGTACGGATATATATGGAAGAGCAGGGGTGAAATCAGAAATGATCGATAAGAGGTGTTCGGTTCAAAGAAATAAAATATTTAGGTAAAAAAAATATTTTTTACTGTACGACTTTTATTTTTTAATGAATCAAGGAGGTATCCGGACACTGGCTAGCACCTACCTTGGTGCCGCTCCTATGGAAGAGTCTCAAGAGAAGCCAAGAAGAAGAGAGAGTCTTTATTTTTATTTTGTGTTAATAAAATAAGATGAACATATTCATTTTCGAAAAGGTACAATAGTCAATTGAGTGTCACAATAAGTTTAAAATAAGTTATATACATAAAAGAGGATATGAAAAAATAAATGAAGTTTGAATGGGGATATAAGCTATTATAATATTTAGATGAGGATATTAACAATTTAAGAAATTTTAATGGGAATCCTAGAAATGAACCCAAATATAAGGTTACTTTCTTCTACCTTTATATGCATGCGGTAATAGTTTCAACGGCAAGTTGGCCGTCTGGCTTTTATTATTATATCTTCCTTATAATTTTTTTTCTTTGATTATTCTATCAATGTGAACATATGTGGGGATCATTTATATTTCTTCGGCACTTGCTAGTTTGCATAATTATATTGTTAGAAGGAATTGAAAAATGTAAAACATGTTGGCATTATGTATAAATTTTTTATTTATAGTTAACAACTCCGACAGAAGAAAAAAAGTTACAAAAGATGGATGCCTAAAGCCACCTCTCCTCTATATATGTAATATACAAGCAAACTTGTATAGCTATTTGATAATATATATATATATATATAAGTAAAGATATCGTGAACTTAAACTCACGGAGACTTTCCGTGATTTTAACTCAAAGAGTATATCAAATTATCTCTAAATTTTAATTTATCATACTCATTAAATTTTTTATATGAAAATCTTATGGGATGCAAAAATTTGGAGTGTTTTGAGTTTTTTATGTCATCGTTTTTAATTTTTAAAAATGATGTTCAAACATTAAATATATTATTATTATTTTTAGAGTTAATTTTAAAAAATTAAAAACGGTGACTTAAAAAAACTCAAAACACTTCAAATTTTTGCATCCCACAAAATTTTCATATAAAGAATTTAATGAGCATGATAAATTAAAATTTGGAGATGATTTGATATATTTTTTGAGTTGAACTCACAGAAGACCTTCGTGAGTGTAAACTCACGGTATCTCTAATCTCTCTATATATGTATGTATTTATGTATATATATATATATATATCTATAGGTGAACCCATCAAAAAAGGAAAATTATGAAAAATCATGCGACGACCAGCCTAGCTATTTGATTGCCTTTGTATTGAAGCAGAAATGGCGGTGGAACTCTCCCCCGATGCAACATTTTTCTTTGAGAAAACTCGGCTCCTTTGGAACCGTCAGAGGTCTCGTAGATCTGCAATTTTATTGTGATTTTTTATCATTTACTTTTATTTATTTAATTATATAAAAATCCGTATAAGTGTTGTTTCCATAATAAAATTAATAAAAAAAATAGAGTGGTGTTCAATTAATTGAATGTACCTTTGAGGAGAAAATGGCTTGTCAAAAATGGGCATGAGCTGGGCCTTTGGAACCATCTCCTTTCTCATAATTTTTATCTCTTCTTCTTCTATAACCTATCATTAATAAAGATGCCATTCATGCATCAGATTTTAATTCAGATACATATAGGATATGTTTTTTTTTAAACTTTTTTTGTGATATGGATTTTGTACCCATAAAGTTCTCTAATGGATGAGAATTAATTAAGACAAATTTACTTATATTTTTACAACCTGATCATCATCGTAAACATTAAACAACTTTTTCTTGCAATTATCAGTAACATGCTACGCACTACACAACAAGGTCGAGCCAATTGTCTTGTTTTGTGTGACGCCACGTGGTACTTGCTTTAACGGATATGTAAACGCTCATAGTAAATTGAGAACCCTTGTCAATTTACTTTTGAGCTGAAAGTTCATATAAAAAATAATTTATTAATTTGCAAGTCCTTTAAAGGACTAGTGCTTTGATGAATAGTACCTTCAGGATTTTCTCCTCAAATCTTCTAATTATCCCCAAGGAGTTTATTTTGCTCGCCATCTAAAATCATTAGAATTAAAGGAACATCAATTGGATTAATCGCAGTTTAATTTATTGCTGATATTCATGATAATTATCATATATTATCTCACCATAAAATCGAAACTGGCACGCCGTACAGCTCTCTCTTCGCTGTGAAGCCTAAAGATCTTCTCTGTTTTTGTGGATTTGTCCTTAGGTACCGATTTTGGTGAATACTACAATGTCAGATGAAGAGCAAGATAAAAAAAAAATTAAGAGAAATGGAAATATTATGTCTTATCCTAATATCTTTAAACACAGAATAGGAGGAATAGATGGAGATGAACCTTAGTTTTTACATCTTTTGGCGGTGACCCTTGTGTTGCATAGGCTTGCAGTTTAGGTTCCTTTTCAGGCGATCCTGGTCCACTTTTTGTGAAATTTTGCTCTTTTCTTTGACCCTGTTTCTGTAAGCCAGTCCCGAACCCAAAAGGAATTAACATCTTCATTCCATATATATTGTAGAAAGTAAATCATTGGCTTGCTAAATCCATATAAAAAAAAGGAAATAATTTTAATGATGCATGTGGTGTTGTATGGATTTATCAGTGTGCCAGTGTGTACTGTTGATTTGTTTTCTAATTTTGTGTAAATTTTTACTGTACAATTAGTCGATTATTGTCATATCCTTATCTGCTTCTTGAGCACCTTTTAGGTAGGTAATGATGATATCATCTAAAAGCATGCAAATCATTATAGACCTTATCTGGGGTAGAAAGGGACATTTAAAGTGACCACAAAGTTGCTATCATTAGCTTCAACGTTCCAACTTCCCAACTATTGACAAGATGGAATTAAACAGCATCTTATCACAGCGCTAAGCTGCTAACTTAACAGTGGAGTTAAAGCTATCAATTAAGTATATTCAAACACTGAATTATTAATTAATTCATATTACATATTATTATAATTACTTGATTGGCAATATTGCTCACTCTAGAAGACATAGCCTGAGTGTTCCTCATCGGGCGCTTCACAGCCGGGTTCATCGCACCTTCCTTTGGACTCTGCCATAGTATATATATTTCACAGATTAATTCAATGTATAATTAACTGCATTACTTTGTTAATTAGGATAAGGTAATTAATAATTAATACTCTTAAGTGCAATGACATTTATATCTTCTTGAAAGTGAATCGTATATGTTCTTGATTTACTGAAATGAAGTGTACGCTTTCCCATTATCAATTATTACGAGTGCATATGCTGCATTGCAAAGTGCGTCTATATAGTATGGATCATTAAAAACCAGATTGATTTTTCAACGCATATATAGCATCACACATTCACAATGTAACTCATTTAAAAAAATTGCAAAAAAGAAAAGTGCACATGCATGCTACATCGATCCCATACATACTCAAAGTACATTTATTCTATTTGCAATTCTAAGCTTGTTTTATTTGGCGACCAAAGAGCTCAAAGGACATTTTAAAGCAAGTGAAGAAGCACGTGCAACAAATATAAAGTTGCATGCTATTCTAACCTTTGGTGAGTGAAGCAACTTGGTTGTCTCTTCCACCATTTTTGAATTTGTAAAGTTGAGATGAGTGCTCTCTATTATTACAAACCCCAATTTATAGCTGCCAACTCTAACTAGGCTCCAATTAGTGTGGCTTTCATGTCATTTTGCCCTTTCACCAGCCATTTACAAAGAGTTATCTTATTAGCTAGACCTAGCTTACCACACACCATTACAGAGTCAACAGATTAATATTCGATCCATCAAATTAAATTTCATAAGCATTTCCCACAAATGTTTCAACGAACTAATTATCTAATATGTCCTAATAAAACTCGTTGCAGTAGTATAATTTCATATAGAACATCTTTAGTTTAATGAAGTCTCATCCTGGTTCCTTAATTTGACCAATTGTTCTGCTCATTAATTAGTTATGCCTGTGCTAAGAATTCTTCTAATTAAATTTTTATGAGTGTACTTTTGGGGAGCGAGGTTCAAAATATTTTAGTTCTACTTGAACTATATTTCGTTGCGATTAGAAGTTTAGAACAATAACACTAATTAAGCACCAATGATTTAAATTGTCAAACAATTTTCATTGCTCTAAATTTAAGCCAAGTAATGCATGCATACATGGAACGAGCCTAGCTAGACACAATAAGATTTGTCATGCTTCCCTCATTTTCTCTAATCCGTTTGAAGCAACCTATATATTTTTTTCTTGCACTGTTCACTGTTCAAGTAGTGTTACCAAACATGAATTGTTACACGCTAACAAACCTAAGAGCTTTTTTTGTATTCAGACAGTGAACTCTGTGATGCATGGCCTTGCATGTCTTGCACCCTGTTTTTCATCAGGAATCCCTCATATTGTGGGGCATGTCGACGACGCGGTCACTTATCGAAGTTTGTTATGGTAGGAAATAAGTCTTTTTATCAAAACACATAATATGTGCCTAAATAATCCATTACATGACTAAATTAAGCTACCCCTCTGATATTGACAACTCCAACAAACATAACACTGGCATATTAACAGAAAACAGTGCACTATTTTGGGAACCTGGTTCTTTTTGTTTTTGTTTGTATGTGGAAAAACTGGAAATTCATGAATTAGCTAAGAACTTATAATAGATTAAGAAGGTTATGAAAAAGAATCTGTTACTCCAAGAACTATCTGGAATTAGGATCAGACTGATTCTAATTAAATTAATGCAAAAATATGTTCCATTTTTTCAATCTTCACTTTGGTTTTAGAAGAATGTGAGTGGTAATTTAGTGCCTCCAGTGCTTTGAATCAGGTAATTTCTGTACTTGAGTGCTCATAATCGAACTTCTATATATGAAAGAAGACAAATTTATATAAAATTATGGATAATTAGTTCTCCCGAATTTTTTATATACTTGAAATATGCAAACAAAAGTATTACCTCTGAACATGGGATTAAATAATTAACGATACTTAAATAATGCTTAAATTAATTTCAACACGGGAATAGATATCTAAAATTAACTTTGCACTTAAGATACCTCTGAACTACTTCACAACTCCAACCGATTTAATACTGCCAGGTTAACAGAAGTAAATATATGCATTGACGACATCACTTACAAAGACATATTATGCACTAATTACAAAACAGAAGATACAAATGTCATCATAGTAAATGGTTGATCAGCTCATTAATTGATGTATAATAGATAAAATATCAGGTATCAAGCGTTAGAATTATAGCTATATATAGAAAATAGTTCATACTTCTGTTTATTCTATTATTTGATTGTCAAATTACAAAAAAATGGTTATCTTGTAAGAATGAGAACGTGAAGCAAACTAAATGGAAGTAATGCCATCAGAGATCTATTGTAGGATGCTGTGTACTGCAAAAGCTTGGAACAGGGAAGATCTGTTAACAGGCTCACATCTGCAAATGACCTCAAATAATTAATAATGTGTTAACGTATATTTGTTGGCTAAGTGGTAATTATATATATATTTGTAGAAAAATAGGGAGATAAACTTCATTACCATCTGTGCTAAATTTATTCTTCATAAATATTAATTTTTAACTCATTAACTAAAACGACACATGATTTTCTTAAAAGTACCTACCACTAGTTTTATAAATAAAATATAAGCATATATTTAATTTTGAAAATCATGTCCTGCACAATTGACTCAGAATGTATTCCATTTGAGTAAAACTAACATGGTTAATGTTTTTTTTTTATGCAAAAGAAGGCCGGAGACCTTATTTTACTAACTAAAAGAAATTCTCTAGTTTTGGAAACAAAAAAATAAAAAAATATGCATGAAAAACAGAGATATCAGGCATTTTCAATCCCCCAGGAGCATCTTAAGATATCATAGATGAATATTTATGTCAAAATCTTATAAGATATTAAATTTCATAATTTGTTGAGATTTCTAATTATTTTTTAAATTATTTTTAAAAGCAGCCTTATTTAACATAAGAAAATGACCTATTTCAGTATTATTTTTAAAAATAATTTAAAAATAGCTAGAAAACTCAAAAAATTATGAAATTTTACCCTATACGATTTTGAAATAAAAAAATTATTGAGCATTTTAGATTGATCGTTTGAGCTGTCGGGATATGAAATCTCATACTAATACAATAATAAAATTTTGCTTTGCAAAACACCATAATTCATCTCTTTATATATAATTTTTCTTTTTATAAAATTATTGGAAGTAGAAAAATTCTCTGAACAAGGGGAAAAAGTATATGGATGTCATAAATCAAAGTTGGTCGTACATAAGAGAGCAAAGTCCGATAAGTAACATCTTGATTTGAACCTCCATTAGCGTTTGCATGATAATAAATTAAGCTACCTCTTGATCTTGACCGCTCCAACTACCTTAACACTGCCATGCCAGCAGACAACTTCGTTATATTTTATTTGGTGGGTCGCAAATTAATTTTAGGATGCCAAATTGCCAACATAATTTCTGTATTTTTTTAATAATAAAAAACCAAATTGTGACTTCGGATGATAAAGATATCTATTAGCATTGGTGGAAGCGACCATTTTTAACTGTGGTCAGACCTTAAGGGAATATATTATGGCATAGATTGCTTTACAAGCATTTCGTTAAATTAATTCTCAAGCAACGTGTTTTTTTAATTAACTTTAATTTAGACTATCACTCTTCGTTAGAGATCATTTTAATTAGCGTTTTAGCATGATACAGTGACGCATAATATATTAAAATAATTTTGAAGTCTAAAACATAAAATTGGAAACTAGCTCTTATCTTCTTCTCAACAAAAAAAAAAGAAAAAAATCAACTCTAAAATACCCAAGTACTAATTAATGATATATCTTTTGAACCACAAATGGAACGGAAGTGATAAAGTGTCTTGCTTCTTTACAGAAAAAAAATGTGTTGATCATTCTTACAGAAGACATGTTAAAGATAATTAATAATATCACTATCTAAAAAAATAATATATTTTAATAATACAAATATAACATAAGATCATTTCTTTCATATTACTCTTTGAAATAAAATTCATATCTGATTTTTAAATCATTAAAGAAATGTACACTTGTTCAATGGCGATGCTAACATGTTATTTAGTTTGTGAATTTCAATTAAAAAAAAAGAAAGCAATAACAAACCTTTTCGATATTTCCTTCACAAAGTAGTCTCTAATGGTATCGGAAATGTGTCCTTTATTCCCCGTCCTGTGGATTGTACGTGTTTTTTTTTTGAGATTTAGTTTGCACAAATCTTAAAACAAATCAAACAGACACCACGTTGTGTTGCACGGGAGAGGATACAAATTCAGTAGTATTCAATTATTATTATTATACTCATAAAAATAGTTAAATTTTTTATCCTCTCACACATGCCACAACATTAAAACTTTCTCATCATTAATTTTATTTAAATCTTTTCATCTAGTTGAATCTAATGGTTTATGGTTCATACATAATTTTTCTCTCTCCTCATTTAAAGTAAGATGTATGAAATACTTAAGGTAAAACTTAATTCTTAAAATGATCCAAATTTTTTATAATCCTTTATAGTTTATTATGTATTTAGTTATATTTTTTTATATTAATAAAAATATTATTATATACATCTCTAATATTTTAAAAAAATATGTTTAAAATTTCTTTAATGTAAAATTTTATAAAATGTATTTAGAAATTTATACTTTAATTATTTGTTTGAGTTTTACAACTACGAAACTGCTATCTTAGTATAATGATAATGTATTAATATTGGAGTTAATTAGAAACATAAATATGGTTAAGTGGTAGAAGTAATCTCATAGCATATTTAATTAATGAGAGAGAGCGATGATTAATATATTGCGCTAAATTATTTTTGCTTAAATCTGCTTAATTGAATATTTTCGGATTAATCTGACGTACCCAAATTAAAGGACCATAAAAATTGTACATAATCTATATATACCATTCCATGTTAGAAGCTTGTGTTCTTATTAACTTATGATTGTGATATAATTATATCTGTAGTTTAACGGTAACGAGTATCAAAGTGTCAAATATCACTAATATATATTAAATATCTAAATACACATCGTGGTATATATTAATATATAAAGCGATAAGTATCAGCCGGTGGAATATATATATATATATATATAGAGTGAGGCTATGGTGCTTCGCGAAGCACAAAACCTCCCGTGCTTCGCGTCCGTATCTCAAATTTGAAAGTTCATATGCCCGATCCAAACCGTTGAACATAATCTTCATATTGAACTATCTTTGGAGATCAAAATTTATATTTTTTTGAATTTTTTTGCTATTTTTTAGATGGGTACAAAATCGCTAGTTTTGGATGGTGCAGAAATCGTTAGATCAGCAAATTTTATACTCATTTAAAAAATAGCAAAAAAATTCAAAAAAATATAAAATTTGATCTCCAAAGATATTTCAATATGAAGATCATGTTCAACGGTTTGGATTGAGTGTATGAACTTTCAAATTCGAGATACGGACGCGAAGCACGGGAGATTTTGTGCTTCGCGAAGCACCATAGCCTCACTCTATATATATATATATATATATATATATATATATATATATATATATATATATATATATCAAGTTAACAACCTTCTTGTAATTCGCTTATAGGCTTAAACCATGGAAAGTTAAAAGAACGACAATTTATATTCTCAAATTTTATCGGGTCGGATTTAAAAAGAGCCCGTTAAATTTGGGTCGGAATAACCCGAATTCAGTTGTGAAGCTTTTAAGGAGTCTAGTATGATAATTATGTTGGGCCTGGATTATAAGACATAAATGTTAGGCCCACCTCCTGGACCGAGTTAAATAATAATTTTATGTACACCTATTCTTTTTCGATTATTCAGTGACTAAATTTTTTATTTTTTTCAAGCATAGGATGATCCATTTGTGTTTTATTATTTAACTTCGAACTTAGCATTATTAAGATCTACAAATATTTTATTTAAGACTAATTATATTTAATTAAGATTAGGTTGCATAATTAAAGAAAAAATAAGTTGTAAAATAGTTAACCAAGTTATGTGGGTCCATCAAGTTGGAATTATAAAGAATTTCGATCCTTACACTCAGGGGCGGAAGCAGAAACGATCAATAGAGGGTGCTAAATTCAAATAAATATAATGTTCGGGTCAATTTTTTTTTATCGTACGACCTTTATTTTTTAGTGAACCGATTGGGTGTCCGGGCGCCGGCCGGCGCCTACCTTGATTCTGCCCCTGCTTACACTATAATTAAGATTAACAATATACTAATTGCTACGAAATTTCTTTAAATATGCAAATATTTTTAAAACCAAATCTAGGTCAAAACAATTTCAATGTGCATCCGATCGAATTTTTATCCGTATCCTGTTCGGCCACGTTGGACCCGCAAAAAATAGTGCTTTTACTCCGGCTTTTGA
This sequence comes from Schoenoplectus triqueter, assembly GCA_964058805.1. Lineage (NCBI taxonomy): Eukaryota > Viridiplantae > Streptophyta > Magnoliopsida > Poales > Cyperaceae > Schoenoplectus > Schoenoplectus triqueter. Next base: position 17,018 of record CAXKVV010002063.1, read on the forward strand.
TATCTAATACTGAAGGTTTGAACGAACAATATTATTTTGATTTATCTTTCAAAAATATTTTATTATTTTAATATATTTTTTTGGATTTTTGAAAGATAATACTTTTAAAATGGGGTTTTCATTATTTTATTATTATTTTGAGTCATCTTTCAAAAATTCAAAAAATAGTTAGAAATTATAAAAATAATAAAATTTGGTTCTACGAGATTTTAATATATACATTATGTTGAGCTATAGTGGATCGTCTATTCAAACCTTTGGTATTAATATTTGAAGCTGAAGTAATTAATAAAAGGTCCATGGAGCTTTTTAATTATGGGCAGATCTTGAGTGTTAGTTTCTATACAGTGGTGTATATATATATATATATATATATATATATAGAGTGAGGCTATGGTGCTTCGCGAAGCACAAAACCTCCCGTGCTTCGCGTCCGTATCTCGAATTTGAAAGTTCATACACCCGATCCAAACCGTTGAACATGATCTTCATATTGAACTATCTTTGGAGATCAAAATTTATATTTTTTTGATTTTTTTTGCTATTTTTTAGATGGATACAAAATCGCTAGTTTTGGATGGTGCAGAAATCGTTAGATCAGCAAATTTTATACTCATTTAAAAAATAGCAAAAAAATTCAAAAAAATATAAAATTTGATCTCCAAAGATATTTCAATATGAAGATCATGTTCAACGGTTTGGATCGAGCGTATGAACTTTCAAATTCGAGATACGAACGCGAAGCACGGGAGGTTTTGTGCTTCGCGAAGCACCATAGCCTCACTCTATATATATATATATATAGAGTAATGCTATGGTGCTTCGCGAAGCAAAAATTTTTTTGTGCTTCGCGTCCGTATCTCGAATTTAAAAATTCAAACGGCCGATCCAAACCGTTGAGCATCATCTTCATATTGAAATATCCTTGGAGATCAAATTTTATATTTTTTTGATATTTTTTAGATGGGTACAAAGTCGTTTGTTTTGGATGGTGCAGAAATCTTTAGATCAACAAACTTTGTACCCATCTAAAAAATATCAAAAAAATTCAAAAAAATATAAAATTTGATCTCCAAGGATATTTCAATATGAAGATGATGTTCAACGGTTTGGATCGGCCGTTTGAACTTTTAAATTCGAGATACAGACGCGAAGCACAAAAATTTTTTTGCTTCGCGAAGCACCATAGCATTACTCTATATATATATATATATATATATATATAGAGAGAGAGAGAGAGAGAGAGAGAGAGTTATGGTACGGTTAGTCGTGAAGTATAATTTTTTTTTATTTCACATCATATCACCTATTTGACCGTTAAAATTGTTCTCCATATTGAAATATGTTTGAAGACCAAATTTTATATTTTTAATTAAATTTTCCTTTTTTTAGGGGAAGAAAATATATTGAGTTTATGATTTTTAATAAGAATAATTTTTTAATCCTCAAAAAAATAGAAAAAAATTCTAAAAAAATATAAAATTTAGTTTCCAAACATATTTCAATATGGATGACACTTTTAACGGTCGGATCGGTGTTTTGAATTTAAAAATGGGAGATACGACGTGAAGCACAAATATATTTTGTACTTCGCGACTAACCATAGCATAACTCTCTCTCTCTCTCTCTCTCTATATATATATATATATATATATATATATATATATATATATATATATATATATATATATAGTTAGACTATTGTGAAAATGTTTGCATTTTGAACCCAAGTGCATACGGCTCAAATATTATCGTAACATATCTGAAATTCAAAATTATCATTCTCATTAAATTCTTCATATCAAAATATTGAGGGATACAAAAATTTAGGGTATTTTGAGTTTTCTAAGTATTTGTTTTGGATTTTTTAAAATCAACAACAACAATTCAATATTTTATTATTATTTTAGTCCTGATTTTTAAAAATCCAAAACAAATATTTAGAAAACTCAAAATACCCTAAATTTTTGTATCGCTCAATATTTTGATATGAAGAATTTAATGAGAATGATAATTTTAAATTTCGGACGTGTTATGATAAAATTTGAGACGTATGCACTTGAGCTCGAAATACATATGTTTTCACAATAGTCTAACTAACTGACTAACTAACTAACTAACTAACTAACTAACTATATATATATATATATATATATATATATATAAAGAAAGTCTAAAATACAACGCATTGCACCGATACGTCCATGCATTATGTCAAAATCTCAAACTTCAAGTTAAAAATGACCGCCCAAACCGTTCAATTTACTCTTCATACCAAACTCTTGTAGAAAATCAAATTATATATATTTTAAAACTTTTTGCTATTTTTTGGGCTAAGAGAAAGTTGCTTGATTTAAGAATTTTGGATCGTCCAATAGTGATGATTTTCTTCCTATCAAAAAAATTTGAAAAATATAAAATTGAATTTTCTACAATAATTTAATATGGAGAATAAATTAAACGGATCTGATTGATAATTTTGAACTTAAAATTTAAGATTTTAACGTGATGTACGAACACATTCGTATAACGCGTTGTATTTTAAACTTGCTCTCTATATATATATTATGAAAGGCAGAGAAAGATATGGACCGTCCAATGTTCACACACACAGGAGGGATCCCTTTTGTTTGCTTAAAATGTCACAGTGATGTTTGTACCAGTTGAGAGATAAAGCAGGGAGCAACCCTGCTGGGCTGCTCCTATAGGAATCAGTACTCAACCCCATCCTCTAAAAACCGAACCTAGTTTTTAGTTCTCCGTCCTCAGTTTCCATCAGTACAGAACTGAGCATGCAGTTTCTCAGTCCATAATTAACCATGAAGAATCAATGGTAGGTCCAGTCTAGAAAAGAAAATTTTCTCAAGGGATAAAGAAGCGAACTTAGCTGAAACTGGGCGAGGCTAAAGGCAGGAGTGAATACATCCAGAAAAGGAAAAGTTCATCAACCAACCAAACCAAACCAAACCAAACCAGACGAGAGAGATATATTCATATCATATCATATAATAATATGGCGGAGAACATCAAAGCTATACATACATAAATTAAACACACTGCCTTTCCTGTGCATCGGAAGTCGTGCGCCTGCATGCCACTGCATGCTGTGGGCCCAGTTTCCGTATTGGGTCCCGCATACTTTCCTTTGCTGGGCTTGTGACCTTGTGTCTCCTCTTCTATCAGAACCCTCCAAAATACCTTGATTTTAGGTTGAGGTTTATGGCCGATCCACTGTACCTGGAATCCTATGATGTTTTTTTTTTGTTTGGAATTACGATCTCCAGTTTAATTATGATATGAAATAATTTCAATTAAAATTTTAAATTAATATGGTTAGATATAATTATCCTGTTGAGTTCAGTTATTAAAATGAACTAATTGTAAACTAGTTTGGTCAAGGTTAACGGTCGACATTTAATTTGGTTCATCCCAAAATTTTCTACTTCTCATTGCTGTATGTTAAAAGGAAAATATAAGCTGGCATGGTTATTTTCTTATATATTATGATTGTCAAGGGTAACTTACTGAAAAATTATAATTTGTCACTAGATTATTTTTCATTTTTTAATTGTTACGTTGACCCAGTCAAACACCGTTAATATTATATTGGTCATAGCAATTAATTAGGCAGCAGCCAGTAAAGAAATTGGAGCGAAGATAAAATATTATCTACCGCGCGCACCAAAAACATATATATATATATATATATATATATATGAATACTATTGTGAAAATATTTGTATTTAAATCGATATGCAAACACGTTAAAAAATATATTTCAAAATCTCAAAAATTTTAATTTATGATTTTCATTAAATTCTTCATATGAAAACCTTATAGGATACAAAAATTTGGAGCATTTTGAGTTTTTTAAGCTACTCTTTGAATTTTTTAAAAAATAACACAAATATTGAATATTTATTATTATTTTTAGGGCTGTATTTTCAAAAATTCAAAAGAGTAGTTTAAAAAACTCAAAATACTTTAAAATTTTGTATTCCACAAGGTTTTCATAAGAAAAATTTAATGAAAATCATAAATTGAAATTTTTGAGATTTTAAAATATATTTTTGATGCGTTTATATATCGGCTAAAATGTAAATATTTTCACAATAATATATATATATATATATATATATATATATAGAGTGAGGCTATGGTGCTTCGCGAAGCACAAAACCTCCCGTGCTTCGCGTCCGTATCTCGAATTTAAAAGTTCATACGCCCGATCCAAACCGTTGAACATGATCTTCATATTGAACTATCTTTGGAGATCAAAATTTATATTTTTTTGAATTTTTTTGCTATTTTTTAGATGAGTACAAAATCGCTAGTTTTGGATGGTGCAGAAATCGTTAGATCAGCAAATTTTATACTCATTTAAAAAATAGCAAAAAAATTCAAAAAAAATATAAAATTTGATCTCCAAAGATATTTCAATATGAAGATCATGTTCAACGGTTTAGATCGAGCGTATGAACTTTCAAATTTGAGATACGGACGCGAAGCACGGGAGGTTTTGTGCTTCGTGAAGCACCATAGCCTCACTATATATGCCTAGCCGCGTGTGCAATGATAAATTCTCCAGTAGAGAAGCATTTTTAATTAATGAAGTGAAGAAACTTATCCTTTAATTCCCTTTCTCTATTCATTTGTCAAATTAATTTCAACATTTCAAGGTGGTAAGCTTAATTAACCATGATAATTCTGATTGATAGAGATGTGAATTAACTCACCTTGATCTATATTGATAGAAACATATATATATATATATATATATTCCCTTTGCCTGTTTGAAGACGAGATATAATTGGGTGATAGTGGGAATAAGATATTATCATCTGTGAGATAAGTGATAAGATTACGTCCAGTCCACTATCTCTCACTTTTTATGTCCCTCTCAAATGGAGGCTTGAGGTACTTATCAAAACATGATGAATCATGCATGTTTTTACAATGGATGATCAACTAGCTAGTAGTAGTAACAATACCTTGCTATCTAGTGAATCGTATTAGTAATTTGGAACTAAAACTTAGCCATGAGGTACCCACAAGGCCACAACTCACAGTGGTACCCATGCATTTTGCTTTTCAGATCTCCTTTTAATTTTACATTTTGATCCATTTTCTTGTCCTACTAAATCCATCCGCCAATTAACCATTGATTTCATTCCACTCCCTCACTCTCTCATTCTACATCTATATATAGAAACGAACCTTACCCATCTATTTGGACAACTCCTCATCACTACTTTAATCACTTGTCCAAAACTCTTAACCCTAAATATCCTTCAAACCTAACAATGCACTTCCACAAAAATTTTGAGGAGGAAGAAGAAGATCAGTCCATGCTGCTTCTCACTCTTTGGCCTCCTGGCCACCAAAACCCTAATTCCTCTTACACCTTTTCTTGTTTTTCTTCTTCTACTGCCTCTGCTTCTATCTCGACATCTGCCTTTGCTTTTCCTTCCGAACCCTCTGACCTAACGATTGCACTATCCATGGCTCCGCCTGGTGCCAACTCTACAAATGGTGAGAACCGACCGGTTGTTACACCTGGCAGCGGAAATCATATACCAAGTCAGTACTGGATACCATCTACTGCTGAGATCCTTGTTGGCACCACACAGTTCTCCTGTACTGTATGCCATAAGACATTTAACCGCTTCAATAACATGCAGGTATATCCCTTCATTCCCTTATAAAAAATGATTAAAAGAATTAAAAATACATGGTACTGGGCATAAACAGGATGTATTTAAACTTTTGAATATGTAAATTAATAGCATCAGCACTATTGTTGTACTTGTCTTATAATTAATGCAACTTTTAATATTTTATGGAACATCTTAGAAGCTCTCATTCAATATCAATATGTATACAACTTTATTTTATGTGTGATCCACTCGTACATGCAGATATTAACCATTGTCGCATTAATTTATATTTGCCAGAAGCGAACATTTGAACAATTAATAGGAAATAAATTAACATGCATATATTTTTTTAAATATCAAATGAAACTAGGTGATAATATGTGAACTAAAATATAACTTTGCTCTTTCTAATGCAGATGCACATGTGGGGGCATGGATCACAATATCGTAAAGGCTCCGATTCACTACGAGGTCCAACCAAGCAAGGCCCGGTCATTGCCCCTACAGCACTTTCACCATCATTAATGCGGTTGCCATGTTACTGTTGTGCTGATGGTTGCAGAAACAACATCAATCACCCACGTGCTCGACCCCTTAAGGATTTTCGAACACTTCAAACGCACTACAAGCGTAAGCATTGCCCAAGGCCTTATGCGTGTCGGCGGTGTGGAAAACCATTTGCAGTGCGTGGAGATTGGCGTACACATGAGAAAAATTGCGGTCGCTTATGGTTTTGCATCTGTGGTTCAGATTTTAGACACAAGAGGTCATTGAAGGATCATGTCCGCTCCTTCGGGGATGGTCACGCACCTCACATGATTGAGTCGATGGTTGTGGGTGATAATATGATGAGAGATGATGTTGATGGTGATTGTGATGATGAGGATGAAGGAGAGGAAGGAGATGACGGTGCCAATGTGGATGATAATATTGATCATGACCATATGATTTTTTAAATATTGCTTTGAGGACTAGCAAGTAATTAACTAACTAATTAGTTCTGGTTATATGCTCAACTTTTTTTCTATTGTAGCGATGTAGAACAAATTAATATCATCAGATGTTTCTCTCTCCTTATGCATCTTGAAGCAATTCAGACGTATGGGAGACTTGAAGAACATAAGTTGATGATCGTTTAATATATTATCCATATTGAAGGGTTCCTCATGCAAAAAACCTGTCTTGGGACATAAACACAAACATTAATTACAGGTAATTGCTTGTATTTCTTCTTGATGTAAGCATTTAGCAAGAATCATGATTGTTAATCTATAAATATTATTGTGTTAGAAATTGATTTGCTTTCCTACCAGGTACATATTATCTAAAAAGTATTCTTGATGTAAGCATTTAGCTAGAATAGTTTTGACTTCAGAAGTCAACATTTTTGCCTGTTAATTTTAATTATGGTTTTCCTTGTATTTTATTCCTGATATATTAATTATCAGTAAATTATTAGGATACATCTTACACACACACACACACACACATATGGATGGTTATTTGGATTTCTAATTCATCATTATCTATCATATATATATATATATATATATATATACTTTTTATGATGGATCAAAGTCAAACTTGATGATAGTTTTAAGTATTAGGAAAGCGAATCTTATTCTTTATTTAGTTCTCTTAGAGGAATGCAGATGGCAACACAGAAAAGAACTCTGCATGCTATAATTACTAATGAAAAGAGAGATTAATTCGGTGAAACAAAGTTAAAAAAGACTTTGAAAAACAGAGAATATATATAACTATACATATGATTTAATTTTCATGTGAAAATATGTACTGAATAACATGAAGTTAAGCACTGTTTTTGGGTTTCCATTTTACAAAAAGGACAGTGTTTTTGTTTTTCTACTTTTATCTCTGGATAAAGCATACTGTAGATGCAGTCATAGTTTATCGTGTGAGAGAGAGGAGAATGGGTGGTAGCGCATTTGGTTAGAAAACAAAATCTACGATTATGTATCTAGAGGTCGAGAGTTTGATACCCCTCACCGCTTCACATCCGCCGTGAAGTTTTGAGAGAGAAAGAGAGAGAGAGAGAGAGAGAGGAGTTTGTGTTGTTTGTGTGTAGCAAGAAAGGATCAACTTAATGGTCACTTTTTTTGAAGCAGGAGTAGTTGGTTTTTCTTGTGCTTTGTTCAATCCTAATGCAAAAGAAATGTCTTAACTTACAACCTACAACTGTAAATTTCCCTCTTGCATCCCTTTAATCATAGAATAACATATTCCTTGATAATACACGATTATAATATATATATATATATATATATAGAGTGAGGCTATGGTGCTTCGTGAAGCACAAAACCTCCCGTGCTTCGCATCCGTATCTCGAATTTGAAAGTTCATACGCTCGATCCAAACCGTTGAACATGATCTTCATATTGAAATATCTTTGGAGATCAAATTTTATATTTTTTTGAATTTTTTTGCTATTTTTTAAATGAGTATAAAATTTGCTGATCTAACGATTTCTGCACCATCCAAAACTAGCGATTTTGTACCCATCTAAAAAATAGCAAAAAAATTCAAAAAAATATAAATTTTGATCTCCAAAGATAGTTCAATATGAAGATCATGTTCAACGGTTTGGATCAGGTGTATGAACTTTCAAATTCGAGATACGGACGCGAAGCACGGGAGGTTTTGTGCTTCGCGAAGCACCATAGCCTCACTCTATATATATATATATATATATATATTGAGAGATAGGCTAGGGTGCACCATAGAGTACCACACTTCTTGTGCTTTACGTCTGTATCTCAAATTTAAAAATTTAAATGGCCGATCCAAACCGTTGAACATGATCTTCATACTGAAATATCTTTTGAGATCAAATTATATATATATTTTTAATTCTTTTTCTATTTTTTAGATGAGTACAAATTATACATATTGGAAGATCTTCATATTGAAATATTTTTTTGGATTGAGCAGTTTGGATTGATCATTTCTGACTTAAAATTAATAATAGAGCACAAAGCACACAACGCTCTTGTGCTTTGTAAAGCACCATAGCCTAATTATATATATATATATATATATATATATATATATATATATATAACAACACATGCGTTAATAATGAGCAAAAATAGCATAAGTTTAAGCTCAAGAAATATTTTCATGAGCTTAATTAACTCAAAATCCATATTAAATTATCTCAATTTTTTTATTTATATCATTCGGTAAATTCTTCATAATAAAATTTTATGGGACAAATTTTGCTATTTCTTGAAACTTGTAAGCATTTGTTTTACATTCTTTAAAATGACTCTAGAATATTAATTAATAAAATAATTAATGTTTATATATGAAAGTAGGCGATCTTTAAAAAATTTCAAAACAAATACATAAAAGTATCAAAAAATAGAAACTATCCCATAAGATTTTAATTAATATAATGGATTTATAGAGGATGGTAAATGAAAATTTGAAGATAATCTGATATATTTATTAGCTTTTTGGTCACGTTATCTTACTCCCTAAATGATGATGATGATAATAAAAAATAAACAAACTTAGAGTGTTATTTCATTCACACTTACCTACCATGAATACGCAACTTAATTGCCATCTTTCTATATTTTTAATTAATGGTAGTAGTAAATTAATTAAAATTTACTGTTGAAAAGTGAAAAACTTGTTTGTCAATAAGAAAATAGTGATTTTCTTATTTTTAATAAAAAAATAAATCTAATAGAAAAATAGTGATTTTCATATTTTTTTTAACAAAAAAAGAAAAATAATAGAAAAATAAGTATAACTAACACATACCTTAAAAAAAGAAGGGACAAATGAAAAGAAAATTTTTTGATAAAATAGAAGAAAATGTCCTTCTTTCTTTTATACGAGTTCTTCTTGAACTTTTTTATCGTTAAAAAATTATACAATACATTTAAAGTTAGATTACCTTCTGTCTCCTCATAATGATTTCAAAGGAGAATATTCTCGAGAAAATTAGTTTGGGATGTCTAAATAAATTTTGACAACGTTTCTACAAGAACTGTTTAAAGAGGAAATAAGAGAAATAATAAAAATGGCTAAATATCTCCAGTTTCATAAAGACTACACATATGCATGTAAATATATAAATACATGGATAAATTCTTTTCTTGAGAAATATAATGGGAAAAAAATTCAATGTCGAGTTGTACATATTTTACTTTATTATATTCGATTAAGAATCGAATATTGGTTGATTTTGAGCGGAGATCGAAATAAAAAAGATACATTTTAACTAAAAGAGAAGGATCAATATCTGTAATAGTTTCAATTATATTTTTCTTCTAAAAAAATGAAAGGAGAATGAGATATCTATCATTCAATTTTGCTCTATCCTATACAAGAGCAAGAACTTGTATAGGATATACCAAAATTTTTTGGTATCCTCAAAATAGGATATTTAAGTTGATGAATTGAAAAAAAAGAGGAGAAAACAAACATTCAGTATTTTTTTCTTTCTGAAAATTTTGAGAATTTTTGATATGGACTATTGACATAGGAATCAATAGAATCTATATTCTATAAGTGATGTGTGTCATTAAAAATTATCATTCGAACCCTTAAATAGTTCTTTAAATTATTTAGATAATTTTTTTATGTATGCAAGGTGAATTTAGGAAGTTATGATATGAACTATTGACATAAGACCCAATATAATTTATATTATATAAGTGATTGGTGTCATGAAAGAAGATCATTCGAATACTTAATTATTTCTCTAAATTATTTAGATGAAGTTTTTTTCATGTATACATGGTGAATTTGAGAAGTTATGATATGAACTATTGACATAAGACACAATATGATTTATACTATATAAGTGATTGATGTCATTAAAGAGGATTACTCGAACTCTTAACTATTTCTCTAAATTATTTAGATGGAGTTTTTTTATGCATGGTGAATTAGAAGGTTCTATCGAAACAACTAGTTATTTCAAGATAAACCTCATTTTTTAGAAAAGAAAATCAAAGGAGAAAATAATAAGAAAATATTGAAACATCAATTTGGAAGAGATAATTGAAGTAACAGTTCATTTAGATAATAATATAGGTAATATAAAAATAGATGGAGTCCTAGGATAACTCCTTATATTCTTGTAAAAGACAAATAAAAACGTAAAACTATATATATTCATAGTATAACTAACACACTCTAAAAAAAGAGGAACAAATGATAAAAAAATATTTTGATAAAATAGAAGGAAATTCCCTTCTTTCTTTTATAGGAGTTCTTCTTGAAATTTTTTGTTGTTAAAAATTTATGCAATAAAGTTGAAGATAGATTATGTTCTGTCTTCTCATAATGATTTCAAAGGAGATCATTATCGAGAAGAGGAGTTTGAGATGTCTAAAGTAAGTTTGACAACGTTTCTACAAAAATTGTTAAAGAGGAAACAAGGGAAATAATGGAAGTGACTAAATATCTCCAGTCTCATAAAAACTACGTATATGCATATAAATCTATATATACATGGATAGATTATTTTCTTGAAAAATATCATGGAAAAAAATCCCATGTCGAGCCATACATATTTTTCTTTACTATATTCGATTAAGAATCAAATATTGATGGATTTTGAGTGGAGATCAAAATGAAAAAAATATACCTTTAAAATAGAAGAGAATGATCGGTATCTATAATAGTTTCAATTATATTTTTTCTCAATTGACAAAATCACTATTTTTCTACTCATTTGAAATTTTTTAAATTTGTGCTATTGATTGATTTATTGAATTTTGGTAGAATATATAGTGATTTTCATTTGGTCAATGAAAATCATTATTTTCCTACTCATTTGCAAATATTAAAAAATTTGCAATTGATTGATTTATTCAATTTTGGTAGAATATATAGCGAGAGTCACTTGGTCTTAGAAGAATGCAAGCTATCATTTTTTAAATCTTAAGAATTAGGGATATATCTCTAATTAGGGATATATATGGCAGAGTAGAATAGTCTGGTAGCTCACGAGACTCATAATCTCGAAGTCACAGGTTCAAATCTCATCTCAGCACCAATATTTTTTTTGAAATGAAATATTGATAAGGAGATGATCATCAATCTATATTATTTTTATTCTTGATTAAATTAAGAGGTTTTGGGGGTATCCCTCATAGGGTAGAAATATCTATATTATTGGAAGCAAACTCCGGGCTAATATGAAGCGCACAGATACAAAACTTAGAATGAAAGACAATTTCGAATCAGCTTTGTATATGAACATGAAAACTATAAATAATGTAAGTAGGAATCTCATAGAGAGCTAGATCCTAGTTCAGGATGAACGATGGCGGCATGCTTAACACATACAAGTCGGACGGGAAGTGGTGTTTCCAGTGGTGGACGGGTGAGTAACGCGCATGAACCTACCCTTGGGAGGGAAACAATAACTAAGAAGAGTTGCTAATACCCAGTATGTTGAGGAGCAAAGGAGGAATCCACACGAGGAGGAGCTCGCGTCTGATTAGCAAGTTGGTGAGGCAATAGCTTACCAAGATAATGATCAGTAGTTAGTACGAGAGGATGATCATCCACACTGGGATTGAGACATGGCCCAGGCTCCTATGGAAGGCAGCAGATGAGGAATTTTCCGTAATGGGCGCAAAAGCCTGATGAAACAATACCGCGTGGAGGAGGAAGGCCTATGGGTTGTAAATTTCTTTTCTCGTAGAAGAGGCAATGATGGTATCCGAGGAATAAGCATCGGCTAACTCTGTGCTAGCAGCCGCGATAATAGAGAGGATGCAAGCGTTATTTGAAATTATTAGGCGTAAAGCGTCTGTAGGTGGCTTTTCAAGTCCATCGTCAAATTCTAGGGCACAACCTTGGATAGACGGTGGAAACTACCAAGCTGGAGTACTGTAGGAAAGAATGCCAACAAAACGTATTGAGATCGAAAAGAATGCCAACAACGAAAGCACTATGTTGGGTTGAAACTGAGACCGAGAGTCGAAAGCTAGGGGAGTAAAATGGGATTAGTGACCCGACTAGTCCTAACCATAAACGATGGATATTAGGTATTGTGCGCATCGACCCGTACAATGCTGTAGCTAACACATTAAGTATCTCACCTAAGGAGTACGTTCACAAGAATGAAACTCAAAGGAATTTATGGGGGTCCGCACAAGCGGTGAAGCACGTGGCTTAATTTGATGCAGAGCGAAGAACTTTACTAGGGCTTGACATGCTGTGAATCCTCTTGAAAGGGAGGGGTGCCTTCGAAAATGGGGGAACACAGACATAGGTGGTGCATGACTATCGTCAGTTCGTACCGTGAGGTGTTGGGTTCAGTCTCTCAATGAGCTTAACCCTCGTGTTTAGTTGCCACTATTGAAATCCTAAACAGACTGCTGGCATAAGTCGGAGGAAGGAGAGGACCACATCAAGTCATCGTGCCCCTTATGCCTTGGGCAACTTTTACGTGCTACAATGGATGGGACAAAGGTCGTAGTGCGCGTGATCCCGCGACGGTGAGCTAACTCTAAAAACTCATCCTCAGTTCGGATTGCATACTGCAGCTAGTTTGCAGGAAGGAGGAATCACTAAAATCATCGGTCAGCCATACAACGATGATTTCATTCTCGTGCCTTGTACACACCGCCCATCACACTAGGAGAGTTGGCCTTGTTTGAAATCTTGAAAACCTTAACCGCAAGGAAGGGTGTGCAGAAGGCAAGTCGAGTGAGTAAAGTGAAGTTGTAACAAGGTAGCCGTACTGAAAAGGTGTGCTTGGATTACCTCCTTATTAGGGAGAGCTAATGCTTATGCTTATTGGGTATTTTAGTTTGACACTGCTTAACTCTAAAAAAAAGTGATCTACGTCTGAGCTAAACTTGAATATGAAAGTCTTTTTTTTTCTTTCATTTCTTGATGGTGAAAGTAAAACTAAGCTCATGAGCTTATTATCCTAGGTCAGAATAATTTAGTGGATAGGATCACCTTTTTTATGCTCCTATGTCCTTGTACATAGGGACGTAAAAAGAAAAGGTCCATGTGAATAACCAACAAAATATGAAAGGACGAACCAAAAATCTAATTTAAGGAAATAGTTTCAAACTAAACTATATATTCTATTTTGAAACTATATATTCGAGATAAGGATGCATTTTTTTTTGCTTTTGGCATAGTAGGCTCCCGCCCACATGACGGGCTATTAGCCTAATGGTAGAGTGCGTCCTGATAATTGCGTCGTTCTGCTTGGGCTGTGTGGGCTCTCAGCCATATGGATAGTTCAATATGCTCATCAGCGCCTGACTCGGGGATGTGGATCATCCAAGACACATTAGCATGACATACTCTTTCTGTTTGAATCGAAGTTTCAAATCAAACCTCTCCTCAGGAGGATAGATGAGGTGATTCAGGTGAGAACCAATTTCAATTTAACTTTCTATTCACTTGTGGGATTCGGGCGGTCCGAGGGGGGGGGGACCACCACGGCTCCTCTCTTCTCGAGAATCCATACATGCATTATCAGTGTATGAATAATTATCTCTCGAGCATAGGTGTAAGTTCAGTCTCAATGGAAAAATAGAGCACCTAACAATGCATCTTCGAAGACCAAGAACTATGAGATCGCCTTCTTTCATTCTGAGGTGACGGAGAGATCATATTATTCAAGCCTTTTTTTTCATGCTTTTCTCGGAGATCTAGAGAAAGCAGTAATCAAGAGAATTTCTCTAAAACATATGACATGAACATAGAAATTTTTTTATATAAATTTAAAATTAGACGGTTAGGTCCCATCGTTAATTATCTTAAAAGATATTTTATTTATTTGCTATTTTTTGCCATATGTGTACATGCATGGTGCAGAATTGTTAAAAAAGAATGGTTGATATCATATTTTGAGATAAGAGAAGGAATGGATAAAATAAATTTTCTTTCTATTAGAAACTCTTCTACATTTCTTACATATTAAATAACATATTACAACTCTATTTATAGGCTAAGACAACAGAAGTATCTAGAAAATTCGTATTAAAAATGGAATATTAAATAACAGCTATTTTAGCTGACTGCTGTCCACTAAAATAGCTATAACTCTCTGTATGGAACTCCAAACGACTTGAAATTTAAATAATTGGAAACTAGATTTTATGAGTTTTCCGTCATACAGCAAAAAACAATGTTGGTTGGTCTATCATATCCCCTCATAAATTAGCCCAAAAATTCTATAACTGCTGAATTCTAAGAGTCTCCTTTTTTTCCACTAGACTTAATATTATTAATGATATTAATAATATTAAGAACTTATATTTTTTTCATTAGTGTTGATTGTGGTGTTTTTTCAATCTCCTCATATGTAGTTATTCTTTCTTGTCGATTTTTGTGAACTCAACACTTATCTTTCTTATTAACGTGTCTTCATATCATCATTACACTTTTTCATAACTCGCAGCGAATAGCGACACCATCCATTAATGGCTTCTTCTCGATTTATTGAGTTAGGAAATTCAAAAAATCAGTCGTGATTTCATTTCATATGTCATTCAATTGTCTGACTCTTCAGATCATGTATATGTGAGATTTACATCCACACCGTATTTTTTCATGTGGCTCCACACTACATTTTCTCATGATTTTCACACATTTCTATCAAAATATCTCATGATGTTGCTAGTTTTCTTATTCTAGCACTCATTACACAGGCTATTATGAGTCATTGCTCACGTCGGTTTCACTCACCGATTCTTCGAAGACCACTAGCAAAGACTTCACCACGCTTTTGGAATATACGCTGCTTGTTACATAGCTCTCATTATTGATAAATTTTTCTTCTTTTTTTTTCTCTTACAATATCTCTAAAACTATCTTCACGAAAAAAAAACACAAAAAATACTCTTTTCTTTTTTTAACAAAAAAATCAACACATGATATTTTTTTATCATTCCGATACTTTTCTTTTCTCATAAAAAATGAAATAAGAGGATTCAATTTTTTTCACTCATTTTTTTTATTTTTTTATGATCCTAACAATACAGAAAAACTCATATACTAAAATAAACTCAAAAAATACTCTTAACACTTAACTTTCTTTAAAACAAATATCGAGACTCACCATATTTTTTTTCTACATCTCTCTTTTTACTTATTTTTTTCTTCACCATGGCAGATCTCTCTTGATCGACTGAACCTGAAACTGATACCACTTTGTTAAAAAAGAATGGTTGATATAACACTTTAAGATAAGAGAAGAGATTGATAAAATAAGTTTTCTTTCTATTAGAAACTTTTATATCTTTCTTACATATCAAACAACAGATTATAACTCTATTTATAGGTTAAGACAACAAAAGTATCTAGAAAATTTATATTAAAAATGAAATATTAAATAACAGCTGTTTCAACTGACGTCTGTCTACTAAAACAGTCATAACTCTCTAAGGAACTTCAAATGATTTGAAATTTGAACAATTGAAAACTAAACTTCAAGAGCTTTCTATCCATAAATTATACAACTAAAACGGACGTCGTTTGATCTTTCATAACCCCTCATCAATCAATCTAAAAATTTTATAACTGCTAAATTCTAAGAGTCTCATTTATTTTCCACTAAACTTAATAATATTAATGATAATTAAGCTTTTATTTCAACAGGAATCGTATCTCATAACTCACGAGGGTGTGCTTCTTAGTTTTTCA